>PQXJ01000390.1:0-35677 GCA_004786225.1 Botryotinia narcissicola | reverse complement strand
ACTGTTTCTCGTCACACACATTTGAAGATGGGTGTTTACTCTCAACATTCTTCTTCATTTTCCTTTCCATCTTTCTCATCTATGTTCCCCGCTATATCTTTCTCAAAATCAAAAACCACAAAAAAACACCCAGTCGAACAGAAATGAAAACTTGGTTTCAAAGAGGAGTTGAAATTACTGCATCGATAGGGAGACGAAACAAAGTGAAGAGAGATGCAAGAACTGCTCGATTTGAAGATATTGAGATGGGAGATATATCGTGCGTTACGAGTGCGAATGTGAGAAGGGGTGCTGTGGTTGTGGCATTGCCGGAACAAGCCAGAGTTTCTGGTGAGAGATTACCAAATGTAATATAAATGCTGGCATTTATGTTACTTGGTGAGTTTTAGAAGTAAGGTATGAGGTATGTTATGATGCTGGACATTGTGTTATACTAACAGGTAAGAATATAATTTCATAATTTTTTTTTAAATTTAACTTTTCATGTGTGAATAGAAGGATTCTGAGTGGCTCTAACGACCTGGTCTATTTTTGAAGCCCCAAGAGTTTTGGATAAAGGTATAGGACTACTAAGTCAACTAATGATCTTTTTTTTTTACTTATAAACAACAATAGATACACACTCCTCTTGTTTGTGATTGTTCTTTGTACTTCTGGGTAATTAAAGGTGGTACTCATCGCAATCTTCATTCTTTGGGCTCGCAACCCGTAATAAAACTCATAGTGATGTTTCCATCAGGAAGAACCAGCTGGAGGCAATGGATCTCGTCTTGATTTCATAGGGAGTAAAATTTCAAGCCCTGTTCGCGGAGGAATGCTGTACCTACGGAGCAGGTTTAATGCATAAAATTACTAGAGGTAACAGCATTCTCGGGTTGAGAGACTTCTCAGCCCTTGAAGCATTCGTAAACTTTTCCGCAAGAATAGAAAAATCTGTATGAAGTTTCCAACTTTGGAACCCTTCAGAGTATTTGTTTGGCGACTTGCTGACAGGTCAGAAAGCTCAATCATCAAAATGAAGCCAAGCCAAATAACGCAAACTTAAATTCCGCGACCCCGGAATTGTGCGATGGACTGAAGCATGCTATCCAGAGTTTTGGGGCCAGGCTTTAGAAAACATGCTTTATTTGACATTTGTCAATTGTACCGCCCGTATAGGGTAAATGTACTAGCTACCAATGTTATCCCAAAGCTTTTGAGGTCCCCAAATAATCCAAAATCACATTCCTTCTGCAGACTTGAATTGACACAACAACTAAACCCGTTGGCGTCGCAAGAAAAGATCAATCCCTCCTTCTTATTGCTGTGGCTAGCAATGCGTGGAATCTCATCCAACACCCGAGAGAGAAAAGGCATCATGGGCGCTAAAGATATTTAGGCACTCTTCACAAACAATCACTTTACGCACAGCCAGGTGCAAACGCAGCAGAAACACAGACTTGTCCTCTACTCATGATCTTTCCGCCAACTCCAGGTGGATATCTAGCAGAATATTCTAGTAGCATGCCATTCAATTCAGCAGAGATCTCAAGCTCAACACAATAATGCGGTTTGGCCAGTTTTGTTTCCCCATACCGACGTTCTGCTAAGGGTATCTTTTTTTGAGTTTTGAGAAAAGTCATGTCGAATTCAAGTCGACCAGCTATTTGAGCATCTAAAGAGAATTATGTCAGCAACGCTGTAATTAATTAATTCAGAATTATTTCAAGAAGATGGTAGTCTACGACGATCCGCTTTGTAACCATGAAAGTTCGTAGTAGGAAAACTGAAGTAAAAAAAAAAAAAAGTTGCAATTCTAACCTTTGTTGTTCTCGTGTTCCAATGGATAATGAGAATACTTCGTCCTATCTGAGACATAGATCAATTCTTCACAGATCCAGGTTTCATATTCCTCAGGAAAGGTATGAATTGATATCCAAGGCTCAAATCGATGTCTAGGTGGGATAAGTGAGCCCTATTTGATAATTAGCTAAACACCTTATGCCGGGTTGACAAATCTCAGCTTACTTTGAAAACAAAATAGTTCACAACATAGAGATAATCTTGATTGTCAATTGAGCAGTTTCTAGCAGTGCAGTTCCTATGTGCCTCAAGTCCTAGTACCGTCGGTTGATAAAGCTCTTTGCGGAATATTCCGTAGCTAGACTGGGCCCTTCGTGCTGGACCATTGTTCTTGTTCAATGCAGCTAGGACGGCACCACAAGATACCGCTGTGACTCTATCCATAATTCAAGTCAATCAATAGCTGTAAACATTCAAAGAATATTCGTGGAACTCACGGATATCCAGAGGCATCGTTTCCTGTCATTAATTCAATATCACAACCAACCTCGGGTTTATTTGACATCTCTCTTAAATAGTTTCGAAGATAAGACCTTAGGGATGGAGATGCTCCAAATTCTCCAAGTAAAAACACTTTCTAGAACATCTGTTAGTTCATTTTATAGAGTTACGAAATCTCCTCAATGCATACCTTGACTTTTAGGCCTTTTCAAGTGCAGTGAATGACTGGGCATGCAATAGCTTCTTTACCCGCTCCAGAAGAGGATTGAATACTTCTTCCCAATCTTGTCTTTTTCCGTAATAGAAGCTACGTTAGTAGGTTTTCATTTCGATCAAGAAGTTGATGCGGTGTAGAACAGACTTTATGATAACAATGTGACCATCGTCGAATCTTTTCTCTGCGTTTTCCTTCAGCCCAGGAAGATGGAGACGAGTTTTTAGTCCGAAAAGAGAGGCTACATCTTTGCGTCTCTTATGATCATTCTCAAAGTTCGGAATGAAACGATTGACAATTGATTCCAAGGATTCGCCAGCCGGCCACATGTCGAGTAGATAACTTTCATCTTTTAATTTGTTGAGAAGCATGTTTTTCCAGTTCTCATTGAGATAGCTACTTCCACAATTATTACCTATATAAGTCAGCATACTTGTGAGTATTGTCGTGAAAGTCTCTGACCTACCTCCTGGTGTAACCTTTTCCTCGCTCAATCTCAGAGGATGCTCTGTGCCCATCTCATATGTGACAATATCGACAGTGCCACCCCCACAATCTGCTATAATGAAAGTTTCTCTGGGCTACATAGAGTGTGTTAGTCTTCAATCCTCCATAATAAACGTTATGCATAAATGAATAAACTTACTTGTACTGAGGAATTTCCTGCCAGCATATAAAGTGCAGCTGCTTCTGGTTCCGACACAATATATGGTATGACAACTTTCTTTGTTGAAATATGTCCGAATTTGACAAGTCTTGCGGCGGTTTGTAGTGCAGTTTGAAGAATTCGAGACGCATTAGGACTCCAGATCGTTGGTACAGTCAAAGCAAACTCGACGACAGACTGACTAGAAAAGTTGTGGAGTTGAATGAGCTGGTCTTTGGTATGATTGAGAACTTTCACCAGAAAGTCTGTAAATATATCGAGGACATCCCTGGCATCAGGCTCATCTTTCGAACCATGTTTGCGAATAATTCCGTTTTCAATCAGAATCTCCATACTACGAAGTAGCTCAACACGATCGTCATGTGTGTAAGCTGTAGGAACCAGGTGTAACTTGGATCTCTTGACTCTATTCCCAGTATTCCGGGAGATGTTTTCTCTGTACTGCTGATGATGCACCTGGTAACTCCAGAGAAACTCCGAGGACTCGTCCCCACTCGACTCGGGATTTGCGTTTTCCGCGAAAGTCAAAGGGTGACTTTTGTCAGCATATACGAATTCATCCAATGTTCCATCCTGATCGTCGGTATCCTGGGGCGTCTCCCTAGACAAAGGAATTGGTGAATACCACTGTAAATTTGATTAGTAACTCTCAGGTATTTCGGATGCGATCTGAAGTAGCCGTGAACTAACTTACTGTCTCGGAAGGTACTTGAGGGCGAGTTCCCCCAGCATCACCACTACTCAAATCATCTGGCCAGTTTTTAATGCTCAAAAGTTGTTCCGGAAAGGTTCGAGGATGCCGTTCATTGATAGGGTGGAAGAAATAGGATACATATGTGAAGGTAGTTCCGAAGTCCACGCCAATGACAAACTTCTTTTCGGTCGTGAAATTCTTAGAATTTTTCCCAGCTATGCTCGAATTGAACTCTCGTTCTCTCAGAGAGGATCTTGCGCTAGGTGCACTACGTCGTGAACTCATGCTCATTATTTGAAGTTGTTTGGGGTAGACTGAATTTGAACTCGAATCACAGGTTAAGATGGAGAAAGTAATGGTCCTTGTGCAGGGAAATGAATTTGTGAGATTGGACGCAAAGAGGTATTTTAAAATGATTAGTTGAAGTTTTGCGGCAAAATCCAAACGGTTTCGTTGATCATTAATGACTTCGTTTATTTTGAACATGTCAAGTGGATACAAACAAACGGACGAGAATTATTATGACGAATCAACATACTCTGACCAGCATCTCGGCAAGATGCATTTTTTTCTTTTCACGGATGGCAACCGACGGGAAGTAACATCTATCAAGGATTCTTAGGCAGCAAGCTACCAAGATTTTCCACGCAATTCAAGAAGCCGGAACACCGTTTACATTTACGGTATTCGAATATTTGAATAGTATTTAGTGATCACCGTAGAAAAGCAGACCGATAATCTCAATTTGTGCTTGAAAGTCAACAATCTCTACATATAGAATCACAAATTATATTGGAGACATCTGCGTGTTATTTGTGTCCATTTTTAATCAATCAAAAGAATCATTCAGTGAAGATGGGTTCATGGCCACTCGATCATGATGTGGTTCTCTTTGCTTGGCTCGACTTTTGCAATAAACACAAAATAGATTATTTGGCAACAATCGAACGACAATTGGAAGAAAAGACTGAGATTTCTCGTTCAAGATCCGCTGTATGTAGCCACCTCCGCTACACTGAGTGGAGATGCCGCAAGCCAAATGAAAAACGCAGAATCTAGCATGATGAACTCGTGCCGCACATTGGAATTATTGAGGCCGGATCTCAAGGTTTGCGGTACCCCCCGAAAGAAATGACCCCGAAAATCAGAAAGGCTTTACGCGAATATGAAAAAGAGTATAGCCCAGAAAGAATCCAAAGGTTGATGAAGGTCACATCCAAGAATAAGCCGAGCCAACTAAAAGTACAACTACCCCCTCGAAGCTTGCCTCCCGTGAAAAAGACAGCATATTCATCAAGTAAAATTCGAAAAAGAGTTTCGCCGCCAGAGAACGGGGAGTATTCAAACAAAAAGAGATGTGTAGAACAGGTACGCATAATTTTGCTTCACTTGATCTGGAACGTGAATTCTTCCTACCAGCAGTTCGATTCAACTGACACACTCTCGGAATAGAACACTCAGTCTATTCCATCTCAAAAGCCGCGAGGAAAGCTTGAATTTCAAAGGCCTCAGCTTACGTCTACACTAAAACGTGCGACGATTCAACCGCTGAACGGCAGGTTGCCCACCAAAACAAAACTATCAAACGTTCAACTAGAAATCTCTCATCTTTCCAACCCCCCCCCGTTGATGGAGAGGGTGACGACAAAGTTACAGAGCCAACTCAGAAACGTATTGACGAAGTTATATCAAAAAGTCAAGAAAGCTACAAGGAACGCTTGAAGGAGAAGGAAACAGAAATAGCTGCTATTCGCAAATACTGGGATTGCGACCTTCGGGAACTCCACGAGAGAATTGAAAAGCTTCAACAAGCAAATCTAGGACTAGAAGCCAAGAATTCGAGTCTGGAATCAGCTGTTATCGATGTCAGTAATGCAGGAAGAAATCCATTGGCAGATATGATTGGCCAAAAGAACAGAGAAATCTGGAAATTGACTGATATGATTCACCGGCAGTTTGAGGTATTAAGTATCAAAGAGGCACAAGTAAAATACCTCCCACGTCAACAAGTTGATAATGCCATGAACGAAATTCGTCTGGAGTTAGAGACAATGACTCAAATTCAAGACTTTTCAAGTAGACTGGGTTCAAAAGAATGCTTCGGCGGAGACTTGGACCACTTGATAAATTCTGCTTTCGCTTCTTCCGAAGGATCGATCGACGGCAGGCTTCGATTAAAGAGGCTGGCCTTAAGAACCGGTTCGTTTGCGGTACTCAGCCTCTTAACCATAACTGCATTGAAAGATTGGGTTTTCCTAACGGATTTTCCGCGGGTAAAGTTAGATCTTTGAGTCTGATTGAAGCATATCGCAGCATTGCTTTTAATCAAGGTGAGCACTTTCGCAGATAATTTTCCTTCTCTGATCATATTCGCGGACAGCATTATATCCTATACTTCTAGCTTTGGTTTTATTGTGATCATCTAGAATACTGATTCAAAAATAACAGGCGGGTGGGATGAACTGCGATGTTACGATTTCGGGGCGTTCAAGGAACACATGAAAAAATTATACTTTAAGGAAGAATTGATTCGTACCGCCAGGCAGCTTTCGTGTCGCTTGTCAAGGACATTAAGCCTTATATTCGGCAAAAGTTTTGAAGAGATGGTTGAGAATTCCTCCTTTCACACGTGGGGTGAAGACTTGGAATCCTGGAAAGAGAGACAGTACCACTTTGGAAAGCTTTCTCGGATTGCCTTGGAGTTGAAGAGTGACTCTATAATCACGGATGATACCTATACCTTCGAATTTCTTCTGAATGAGGCACACGCCAACAAGCCAATTGGTGAATCGGAAGCCCCTGAAGGTTTTTGGCTGGGATTTTCTATTGGCGCATACAAATCAAAACCATTGGTGACCCAGGATGAAAGGGTTGGTGCACTCGTCCAAACACGGAATTTTTTATCCTCTGTATCTGACAGCTGGATTTGCGACTATCGGAAGGACCTATATCTCAGTATTAATCTAGAACATAATCCCGAAATTATGTTATCGCATAACAGAGTTTCAAGTAGACTTGCTGGGAGATCTCGAAATGATAGTCGAAACCAAGAGCAGGAGACCTTTCAACAGGAAGAGCCTGATACCTCGGAGGTGGCTTACAACGGTAGTGTTAGAATAGACAATATATCCGGGCCGATGAGGAACGTCCCACAGCTTCCTTTACAACTCTCTGGTATATCATCGGAGCATATGTGCAAAATATGCAAGAGGAGCTTTGGAAATAATCAAGGTTTGAGTGCGCACCAGAGAAATAGTAAGCTAAGTTTATTAGTTGAGAGATTGTACTAACATTCTTTCAAGGGACTTGTAAGCGATGCAAAGTATGCCGAACGGTTTGGCCGACGATAGCTGCTTTGAAAGAACACGCCAGTAAAAATCATAACGAAGAAATTGAAGATTTTACGTCTAGCACGGGCGATCATGTGGAGCCACAACAAGCAGCAATTCCTGCTTCAAAACGAGAGACTAAATCGAACATGGCCATCGAAGAAGGTATATGTGAGAAGGATGATGTCGAGAAGAACGATATTGATTTGTCCTCCGCAAGAGTGTTGGAAATTGTGAGTAGTGGAGAGGCAGATCATTCTCACACCACAAAATCTCGAATATATTCAATTAGTGAGATACCCAACAGCGTCGATTTCGAGCAAGAAGAAGGAGAAGAACCAGGATCGGTAGGATCAGTCCCGTATCTCTTTTCTACGATTGAAACGGACAATATCAACCTTTTACCTAAAGGAAATATGACCAGCGGCGAGAAAATTGACTACGCTTCAGAAGAAACAGAAGGCGAGGCACTCAAAACCTCAGGAAGCAAACACGCGTGGGAGAAAATTGAGCATGGTGAGGGGGATATGGTTGGGGTTGAAGATTCTCGACATCGATCTAATTCGCAGACAATCATAGAATTTGACGGTCTAATCGAATTAGATTCAGACATTTTTGACACCAAAGGAGACGCGGCTCTTGATTTATGTGGGCAGAAAACTAAAGCCGAATCCGAAAGTTCAAGTACTACTAATTCTTCCATGAGCGATCTAAATCTGGAAACTTTGGAGACTCAATCTCCGGATCACTGGATCGTTGCAGAGGGTTATGACACCTCAAACCTTTTATTAGAAAGCCCCAGACTGATACCCGAAAGACTCGCAAGCCAATTGTTTTTGGCAACCACTGAGAACGAAGAGGCCGTGGATGAAGATGCGGATGGATACAAGAGTCCTGGAGTAAATACTCCCGAAAATGTTATTGTGGAAGAACCCAAGAGCATCAATGCCGCTGAGGGAGAGAGCACCGAGTCGAGCAAACATGATGGTGGTGAGATTAACTTGTATGATACTAGTATTGGAGTTGACCATGATTTCTATGACCAAACAGAAGAAAACAAGAACTATGAAAGTCATGATGTTGATGAAGAAGAGGTTGTAAAATTCGACAATAACGATGGCAGAGAAGCCACAGGTTATGGCTTCGTTGGGGACAAGACAGAAGAAAACGAAATCATTAATGGTACGAGAACAGCTGAAGCAATGAGCGGAATCATCAGAAACATCATCAGGGAAATTTGCGAAAAGTATACCGCTGAGATTATAGTCGCCGCAAACGAAACCATGGAAGTAGTCAGCAACGAAAGCATTGCAGATATTTTCACAAGTGTTGTAGTCAAGATATACCAGACTCCAGAAGCAGAAAATGAGAAGGCCATTGACGTCGATGATATTGCATATTATGAAGCACAGGAACCTGATGGGGTAGATGTCACTACGAAGTAGCATACTGAAGACTATGTCAACAACACTGATATTGTGAAAGACGAGATTAAAATTGAAGTCGAGAAAAAAGATTCTCTCTTTCAACACAAATCCGAGGAGGATTGAGTCATGGAGGAGGATGCCGACGTTCACGACGATATCACTGCCGAAACAAAAATCGAGAAAAGCATCGAGTTTTCGGCCAATGAACGAATTGACACGGAGAGTGATCAGCCACTCGCACGAGCAAGTCAGAGCGCGGACAAGTCAAATGATCGGAGTTCTCCTGTGAATGAGGTGCAAGGAAAAGGCTCGAGTCTTGGGAATGAAGGCGGCTATGGTAGCTCTTTGTGGCGGTTTCGTGATCGTTTGCGGACGCCGCAACAACAAGATAAGTCGAATGGTGCAGAAGTTCAATCGGAAGTTCAATCGGAGGTACAATCAGAGGTACAATTAGAGGAAAAGAAGGATTTGGAACTTGAGGGGGACGATATCGATGAAGTACATGTCGTTCCAACGGACTTTGCATATGATTAATGAATTGGCGGAAGAGGGTGCTTGTAATTGACATGCTATCTACAAATATGAGGTAATTTTACAATAAAGAGATGATGATGAGAAATTTAGAATTTATGAGTGTGATGTGATGTTTTGAAAAAAATGAAGATGAGTATGATATTTGCCAAGCAACTAACGCTGTCTCAATCTTACACGTGATCTGATATTGTCCAAGCTTTCTAAAATATTCCAGGCTTTAGTCGTGAGTTTAGTGTTACATTACAGGGCTTCTAGGCTTATTGGTCGCAATGCCTACCTACATCGACGTATTTTTGAAGGCTAAACTCAATTTCACCCGTCCACCAGACCCCTTAACATCTGATACATATTAAAAACATATTAAAAGCTCCCAAATATCAATTTCTAATGCAAGAGAAGTGATCAAACATTCCTAGTTTCCTACCAAACAACATCTTCTAAACCCACTACACTCTACTAGGGCTTACCTATCTACATCCATCCATCTCCACACTCCACCATACCAAGATGTACATCTACAAATGGATACTCATCACTCTAACCATCCAAGTTACCCACTTATCTCACCATTCCTACCAATCTAAACTCAGTCTTTCACCCCGCAAAATGATCAACAAAGGCCTACACTCTTTTTTCCCCATTACCCCAGCACCATCAACGGCAGCCTTAGCTCTCTTATCCACGACCTCTTTATTACGAGGCGCAACGGCACCAATTAGATGTTACGAAAATATTCAAACACCTGCTTCTGCGAATAATTGCAAGAGTGGTTGTATGGAATGTGTTCAGGGCGATATGGTCTTAACAAAGGTCATATATATGGACTCTGGAGAACGACAGTGTATTGTCAACGTTGAACATGACATGAATGTGTCTCTGGTTTAAATGGAGACGGAAAACTCATGGAGACTCTTAATCTGGGTACAATCCATGATCACTACCAAAATACTTTGGGGCAAATGGATTGATTCTATAATTATATTTCGTTGAGTAATAACGAAGCTGATCTAGGACGAAGTGTGTGCTTTCAAAATATTATGCGCCAGCAGTAAAATTATACTTGCTCTTTCATCCAAAGTTACGTACCATATAATAATTACAGTATACTGCATTATTGTTTTTTCCTTTCGCGCCTTATACCCCAATATTCCACCATAACTCCAAATGATTTCAAAATCTACTACTTCAGCTCCATCATTGATCACTCTCCACCAAATATTTTCCCACAATCATCCTCCACCAATCACCTACCTCCCAACCTTCCATATCTTGTGCCTCTCTAGCAGTTGCTCCCAACCCTTCATAATCACATTTTTGCCAAACTCCCTTTTCAACTCCCCAATCAATCAATTGTCTGATTTCCCATGCGTCGAGACTCGGTGCGAACACCCTTTCCAATCCCTCAATGTCAATACTACTTCGTAGAACTAATGCACCGGTAACTCCTAAGAGTACTTTTCTCCACATTCCCTCAATTACTTCTCCCGTTATACTTCTCCAAACCGGAAGCGCACCTCTTGCCCCAACAAATGGAGGTTCCGAAATCATGGCGTCAAGGTTAGGTATTGCGTGGTTGTAAACATAACTTGAAGTGGGCGCGATATCCATTTGAAAACGATATTTCGCTTTATCAATAAGTCTTGTTTCGTACCCACCTTCGGTGAGACCAAATTTGTTCGCTCTGATGTTACTTTTTTGAATGTGAATACACCCATTAGCTTGTAGATTCGTAATAGCCAACACGGCACCTTCATTCACACCCCAAGGTATGTTCACAATAGACTCCCCATTTCGAAACTTTTGATCCAATTCACACTTGAATAAATAAGCCTCTCGGTATTGTTTCTCGAAGATGATCTTTCCCGTACGAACGAAAACGGCGTTGAAAGCGTCTGGAAGATTGTAAACTCGACCATTAGTACGAAGGCGTTTATTTTTGGTGATTATCTTGTTCTTCAACAAATCCTCTCTAGCTTCAATGATGATAGCACTTGGAAGACGATTAAGCAACTTGTTTGCTGCTTTGCTATCCCATAAATGATCTGGTGTAACAGCTGCGGCCCTACACCAAGATTTTGCAAGTGCGTAGTCGTTTATCTCATAATTGAGAGCATCTGGTTTCAACGGATTTGAAAAGGGTACAGAATTGACAAGATTCATTCTTTGATAAACGGCAGCAAGGGTGTAATAATACTGTTCGGACCAGTAATTACTTCGAGTTTCGGGGACTAGCGCATATTTTTTCTCAAGTTCTGGGAATGAGTTTGGAAGGTCAAAGACTTTTTCTTCTTGTGTGTGAGTATTGATCTTTGACATGGCCCAATCGATTAGAGCGTTGAAATCATAGTCGACAATATGATCATAATCGATTGATTGGACTTGACCTTTTCGATATCCCTTGATGAAAGCTTCTTGGAAATCTTTGGTCAGTTTATCGACCATTGGCTTTTTCTTAGCCCAAACAACCTGCCACCATTTCCTCAGGAAATTCAAGGAATAATCTTTAAAGACCGTTCCAAGAATAACCCAATCAATGTTCATTTCTAATCCTCCAAGCATTGCTCGAATGATAACGATACCCATGGTCAACCTCGCTTCTTCGTCAACAGCTAAACCTTGCTCCTTGAATCTTTGTCTCTTTCTGCGAATATTCATATCATAATTGACCATTTGAGTACCGAGTAATTCTGCGGCGTATCGAACATCTCTGTGAACACCAAGAAGATCATCCGGCGCAGATGTGAGACGTCTAGGCATTACCCATTTATTTTTCAGGCCTTTACGTACACCTACATGTGGCTCTTTTTTCTGTTGTCTCTTTCGTTTGTCCCCAACAATGGTGTCTTGCTCTGGTGGTAGATCATCATTGTCTTCGAGAGCTGAGTATGGTATAGTTTCCATTGTAAAAGCAGTACGATCAAGCCATTGCATCTTCAGCTTTTCGGCATCGGTGCAAGCTACAAATGGATGAGCAAGATTCCACAGTCCAGCAGATTCGTCGAAAAATAAATGGGATAAACCTGGTGTCGCAGGGGTAGATGGTATGGAATCCAGACCAGGATTGTTCTGGCGACCAATTTCCTTTTCTAGCGGTTTAGCCTCATAGTGATTCAAAATATCGAGTTCAGTTAAGCCATTAATACTAGCTTCCGTCAAGTCCATGGGATCTGGGGTTAATGATCTATAAGCTCGCTTTGCAAGACCAGTATGTCTTGAAATATCGGGATTCTTTTGTGATCTGGTGTGATATGTATAATTTCTTTTTGGCTGTCCAGTAGTCTTCGAAATCTCTACTTGACCATCTGGTCGGTCAACAAGATCTCCCCGAATATTCTTGTTGAGAAAGAACTTTGATGGAATAGAAGGACGCATGACTGGTTTGTTAGGATGAATTACTGGTCGGTGACTATCTTCCCGCTGCTGAAGATAATGTTCGCCTTGGGGGTTTCCAACAGTAATCTTATTTGGTCTAGCAAATATGGGATTTACACCATGTCCAAACGGTCTCACAGACCAAGAACCAGAATCACCTTGCATGAATGTAGTTGGCTCCGGAAGACGCTCTCTTATCTTGTAAGTTCTCTTTGGTTTGGCAGGTGTATTCCATGCGCTATTCGCCGAGTTTTGTAACATTGTTGATTGTGATGACCACGTATGTTCCTGTGAAGCAGTTGTACCCTTTCTTCTTTCTAGGTCTTCGAGATTGGAAGTGTGAGCAGGACGTCTCATACGAGGTTTTATTAATCGACTACCATTGACATTTGCCGGAACCCGTTGGTACAAAGTATGAAATTGCAACTCCCGCGTGGGGGTAGATCCAGGAAAGGGTGAAAACTCGCTTCCAGCGCCATCTGAATCTACATCGAGGTCCATTGGATCGTCTTCAAGGTCATCCTCGGCCTCCAATGCGTGAGCCTCAGGTTTGAACTCATCATCTGAAGAATCGCCCCTGCCTAGCTCCCCATCAGATCCCAGTACATCATTAAGTTGTGTTTCTATAACCTTCGGTGCCAAAGGAGGAAGCTTTCCAATAGAATTCAAAATCTCCAAAATGACACCTGGAGGGGAAAATCCAACTGGAATGTAAAAATCAGGATGCTTTGCTTTTGTGTCATCTTGCATTTTGATAATATCAGCTGAGGATGGGGTAACCGCTTTTGGATCAAATAAAATGCTCCTAGTTATAGTTCTGCTCCTAGCACCTGCAAAGTCAAATGTGATCTTTGAAAGTGCTCCATCCTCAAGTAACTCATCAAGAGCTCTGACAAACAACTTGTGTTCTGGAAGCACCCTAGAATTAGGATAATACTTGAGCCAACATGCAACAAATGCAAACCAAAGGCCACGCTCTCCCGGTAAAGCATTGTTATTAGCCCGAAGAAGACAAAGAATGATATCTTTAACAACCTTCTCTTTCGACAATGGTGATACCGATTTTGGAAGTGAATGTTCTGGGGTTTGAGGTAATGACGGGATTTTGGCAAGTTCTTCAACGAGCGATGGTTTCTGTTTGACAATCTCAGCAATTTCCAAAAGTGCTGGTCGTTCCCCTCCCAAAGATTTGTAAACTTTTCCATTTCTACCAATGACCGGATCCCCTCGATCCCCTCTACTTTTGTCTGGAGATTTTTTCAACCCAGCAACTTTAGCAGCCTATTCAAAAACGGAGTCATCCGAGTCTCCGTGTTCAGACTCGGACTCGGATTTATCTGACGGTTCAGGTTGAATTTCTTTCTCTGGGGAAGCAACAGATTTACTTTTTGTCTTTGTCACTTTCGCCTTTTTCGGCGTCTCCTTTTGTGGTTTGTCGTGTTGGCGTGGCTTAGTAGACGAAGCCTTCCAGTTTGGATTTCAAGTCGTTTGTGATTTAGAGAGATGATATTTGATACCTTCTTTATTCTTGAACCTGGAGCCACATTTTTCACATTTCCAGGGCTTAAGATCGATCACTTCTGGATCTTCTGCCTGAATTATCTGAGGATTGGCCATTTGTACAAAAATTCGAGCAGTGACCAAATTTGCTCTCATTTCATTTGCAGACTTGTGAGCTTCTTTGGTGCGAGCAATCAAAAATCGATGAGCAGTAATGGAATCATCATCCATCTTCTTTTTCAGGCGTAACTCCATCGGATTCGAACCCGGCATAGACACGATTGGGTTTTCGGCCATTTTAAAAACTTGCATTGTCAAAGTAGGCTCAATTATGCCTTCAGCCATTGGCCAGAATTTTAGTGTTGTTTTATCAGAAGATAAGATTAAATTCCCCATCACAGAATTGTAAATCGAAGACATGCGAGCAAAGATTGATTCAAATGAAATAGCATCGGCCTTTTCGAATCCTTCAAGATCATCGGGGTTAGCTGCTAGTGGTACTGTTCCGGTTGGCTCGGCGATAGATGTTGAGGATTCTGGCAATATTGAACTCACCCCCGCTGAGATCTGGTGGCTTGGTATCTTTTTAATGTCAGGTATCGATTTCTTCCGTTGCTTCAATTCTGGAGCTGGTTCGGAACCGGGCTGGATAGACGGTGATCTGTGGGATTGAACTGGAATGGGCTCCACCGAAGTGTGCTTGGACTGAGGTTCTACAGTTTCGGAAGACTGATTTTGATAAGATGCATGATCAGATTGAGACTCCTCCAGAGATTGCATTAATGCAGGATCTTGAACAGAGGAAGAAGAGGCTTGTACTTGTGTTTGAGATATTGCCTGACCTTGAGCCTGCTTTTCAATCTCGGGTCTTTATGGTTTTGCATGACTGTTGGTAGAGGGAGAAGAGTGTGGTAAAAGTGTTGGGGACTGAGTCTGAGCCTTTCTCTCAATTTCTGGTCGGGCTGGGTGTGCATGACTTTCGGTAATTATCGCATGTTGTTTAGATAACGAATAGTCTATTGGACCGAATTGCTGGCTGAGAGGCTAAGATACTTGCATTGGTCCCAAACTGTCTTTTCTTCCCACAAGACTCTGTGGTTGTTGAATCTTTGCAGAAACGGTAGTTGTAGAATATGGAGATGAACTATATGGAACGGGCGAAATAGACCCAAGTTGAAATACATGGGGGTGATTTGTTGACCTAGGACCACCATATGGAGATAGACCGTTGGCAAGATTTTCTTGCGATGTATGAGACGATGTAGATGGATTTAAGCTATGAGATTCAGAAGCAGGACTTGATTGCTGGATTGAGTCTATGCTCATTGGACTAAACGGAGAGGCTTCCGATGGTAGCGCATCTGGAGCTAGGAATCCTGCCGGCCATTGAATCTTAGGTCTTGTTTGAGGCGGCTTAGGAGGTGTCCGTGGTAGAAATCCTGCAGGCCATGAATCTTGCGTCGGGTCTTGACGGTTCTGACTTTGTTGAATGGGACTTTGATGATCCGGGGTATGAATATGAGTCGGATTTCTAACTAGCCAGGGGCTCGGGGCTGGAAATGTAGGTGTAGCCTGTCGACCATCTTCATACAGAGATCTGTACCTGTCAGCTGGAGATGATGTAGATATAGCTGGTACATTGCCACGGTATGGTTGTTGATAATGGCGACCAGCAACTTGCTCATATTCATACTGCTCTCTGTGCGGTGAAATATGAGAGTTGAGATTCGATGCTGGTGGCAGAGAATTTCTCATAGTTGCGTGTGACTGATGTGTTTCTAATGATCCATTCCATCGTTTTGGTTGTGACTGCTCCATAGAAGCTGAACGAACTTCAGTCTGAATTGTGTCAGCCTGGCGAGAGAATTCACTATTGAACTTTTCAAATTTTAGTGCTAGTTCTCCGTTTGACGGGAAAGAGTCGGGGTGTGTATTGGAAGTTGATGATGGCTTTGCAGCTGACAAGGCCTTGAACTTTTCGAACTCCAGTGCCAGTTCCTCATTTGATGGAAATGAGACAGAATTGAGATTGGGTCTTTCCAGTTGCTTTGTAGGCGTAAGTATTGGAATATCTGCAGTCTTTTCAGTCTCAATAATGGAAGCTTCTGATGGCTTCGCTGTTACAGCACTGAGCACGTCTGGGAGAATTTCAGGTCCAGTAATAGGCGCATCCAAAGATTTTTCAATTCCAGCACCAAGTAATTCCATTGGCTTTTGTAGTCCAGTGTCTGATGTCCTTGAGCGCTTTAAATTGTCCTTTTCAGATTGCTTATCTCTCTTTCTTTTCTTACGCTTTTCCTCTTCAGTGGCAGCGACAATCTTTGCAGCTTCTAACTCAGCTATAGATTGCAAAGTTTTTCTTCTCTCAGCAAGTACCTCAATCCATGTTCCCTTTCTGTTTTCCAATAAATTAGGGTCACGAAGTTTTGCGGTCTTTATCAATACAATAAATGTTTTTTTTCGAGCCAGCGATCTTCCTTCCTTAGAATCAAGATGGTTTATATAGACGCCATCGATTCCAGCTTTGCGCTTCTTATTATCTTCTTCCCTTAACAGATCCTCATATGAGGTGAAAATTGGTTCACGGTGCCTTCTTTGGGGCTTAAATTTTGACTGTGTGGGGGAAACCTCAGATTTTCCGGACTTTTCGACAACCGCAGGCTCAGGCTCTGGTGATGCTGTTTGAGTGGGAGTAAAGAATTTTCTGGGTTTTCGTTGTCTACGAGATGTACGGAGCCCCGATTCTGAGATTTGAAGTCCCGTATCGGCTGTATCTTCAGAGGTTATCTCTGGGCGCGACTCACTAGAAATTTCTTGTCGTTTGACTGTAGATCCTTTAGGACGACCACGTTTTTTGGGCGCAAGGTTCTGAGTTGAGAATGATTCCAGCTCGGCGAGTGACGAGAAGCTCATAGATGCAGGATCCTTCGGAGAACCCATTTCTATTGCTGAACCGCTAGAGGTGGCTTGACGAGCTGTACCTTTCGGACGGCCACGCTTCCGTTGTCCCGGTACAGGTCCATGACAAGTTACTTCCCGCGCAAAATAATCAATGTCATCTGCAGCATCCTCAGTTGGAGATGTCTGTTGGACACCTTTACTAGGGACGTTGCTTGATTGTGGAGAATGGTATTGATATCCAACTATAGGTGCAGATTGACCATTTCTTGACGAATGTATTTTTATGGGATGTTTTGGGATACTTATGTGTACTGCATCGCGTTGCTTATCGCTGGTTGTAGCGGTAGTATTTGAGGCTTGTTCTGACGAATCTGGACGTACAATATTAGAGTCTACGACGATAGTATCCGCATTGGTCTCTGGCGAATTATCAATCTCAGGTGTTGGCGTATGGGTACTTTTGGCCGGAGGATGCTCATTACTTTCGAAAACCTTTGGTTCATTATCATTTGGAAGATGGGCAATTTGGGGAGTGTGAAACCCGTCAGCCTCGGCGCGTGCTGCATTCAAAAGACTTTGCAATCTTCTTTGCGAACCTTGCGTACCTCGTGGATCATCTGCAATCTTGTAAGACTTCTTATTACCAGACATCGGCTCAGAGGAAGGTGCTGCGTTTGTAAATGATCCGTTCGGGATTGAATCCAATTGTTCTTGTGGTTCTGGTGATTGTTGCATCGGAGTTGTCACATCCGGAATGACTGAGCCAGGAACTGCTTTTGTTGATGAATCATTACTGACAGTGGTAAGTTGCTCGATTTGCTCTCGTGCTCGCTGTATCGGCGTTGTTCTATCTAGAATGACTGGTCCGAAAGGGTCGATTAGAGCCATTGAGGTAGTAGGCCTTTCGTTGCTACTCGCTATCCTCTTCTCCGAATCCTTCTCGCTGTGTTCATCCAAGGCGGTATCAATCATTTCAACATCAATTGGCTCTCCTCGGACCACAATCTTTCTGACACCATAACCTAGAGCGACTGTATCACTCAACTCCAAACTCTTCATTACACCAACCTCTTCCTCAGAACCCTCTATCCTAACGTCATCCCGCTTGATAAAATCTTGCCAGACCTCATCTTTGATTTGCTCATTGGCAACAATTTCTTCCCTGAAATTTTCATCAAACTTCTCAGAAAGACTTTGTATATCGATTCCTAGAAGTTTTCCATCAGTTATGATTTCAACCTTGCTAAGTCTCTCTCCCTATGATTGATAGATGCGGGTGATTTTCGTGCTCGATCATACGTGATGGACTATCACATCCCATTCGCGAGAAACTCCAAAAAACGATGAAAAAGAGTGCCTCGCTCTCTCAAATGCGACTACCGACCACTGGACCATCGTAACATTTTTGTTGAAACAAGTCTGCTCATGAAGGAACCCGTGAATATCGATGACCCCGGTCACACAATATCCAATAGAAGGATTAATGGAATAAATTTTGACAAGGCTGAAAAGATTTTGAATATAAAATTTGACTCACCGTGCTCTCCTAAGCTCTTCATGAATTGATAAAACCAATCCATTACTTCCTCTTTTCCTTTTTTCATTTTTAAAAATTATCAACTCGCATTGTCTTATGAATTGAACGTGATTGCAATTGATAGAAGCAATAGAAATTTATCAAATTTTGAGGTTGTAAAAGTTGAAGTTGTATCTGTATCTGTACAATGTTTATATTTTTGCGACATGTGAATTGAAAGACAATTGATAAATCTGCGATGAAGGCTTTGAAGCTTAAAATTTTAAGCGGGTATGGTATTGCGGGGTTTTGGTAGCCTTAGTATATGCACTAGTCAAATCAATGATTGGTCAAAGTGAGTTTAGATGAGGCTATTACCTCGAAGTGAATATATTGATTGGAATTGGAAACCAATAATGACGAGCAAGGCTGATGAAAATTACTTGGTTTGATAAAATGAAATATTCGGGAGTTATTCAATATTACTAAGAAGTTTCTCAACGAGTACATTAAAAGGGTTCGTATTTCTTATTATCTTGAAGTAAGTTGGAGGTGTTCCATTCAAGTATATTATTGTGACTTGACTTTGTCCTTGTGATCCTTCATCATTTGTCTATATGATTCAACGATATTCTTCCTCTCTTCACCCAATTCTTCTCTTTTCCTTAAACTTCCAGCTGCTTTGGGTACATCTGAAACTTCTACCTTGGCTCCATGAAGCTCCTTAAACTTAGCTTTAGGAACTTTGGTGAAAGTTGGCGGAGCCTGTACCACATCATTCAACCCATCCTTCACCTCACCTCTATTCTTCGCGATTATTGCCCAAGGATCATCATTCCCATCATCGATTTCTCCCAGAACCTTCTTCTTCTTCTTTTTATTCTTGCCTGTCTTTCCATCTGTGTTTATGTCGGACTTCCACTGCATTTGCCCTTCTCCATCCATCTCCATATCATCCTCCTCCCTCAATTCTGCTGCTTCTTGTCGTTTCTCTTGAATCTTTTTCTCTTCTTCTCTCCATTCATCATACATTCGATGCATCTTCTTCTCCGTCTTGGTACGTCCCTGTTTGAGACCTAATGGATCTTTACCGCCTTTAGCGCTTTTATGAATCAATCCTCCAACAGGTAATGCCGCGTCAACTCTTGCTGAGAACTCCGACATCTTTTCTCCCGGTCTAATTTTGGGAATTTCCATGGCTGGCTCTTCTTTCTTTGGTGTTGATATATTCTTCTTTTCCAAATCATCGTTGTTATTCTTCGCCTTTTTGGCTTTTGGCTTTCTCAGTCCATCATCTAATCCTTTGTGTAATTTCTTTCCTTATTTAAATGCCATGAGCCTTGCAAATGCTTTCGGTGTGTCATCGTCCGCATTGGTATTTCTCTTTCTCTTCTTGTTTTTGCGCGTAGGATTTAGTTCGCTGGTAAAGATTTCGTTGGCATTATTGGATTTAGAAACAGGTAGAGGTTTTGCGATAGTAGTGGGTGGTAGGTTAATACTATTGAAACATTGGGTTAGTAATTGGATGTGATAACTCATTTTGATTGGAGAACTCGTACGTAGATTTATCATCCCCCCCTTTACGTTTATGTTTATGCGGCATATTTTCCAAGTGATTGAAAGTAATGTAGTATTGTCGTTGTCATTGAAAATCTCTAGTGATCTAGATTTGCGCAAAGAGATCATGGAAATTAAGTTTTTTTGCCATGAATTCTTGGGCGGTGAGCTCCTTAGCTTGGCATCATTGATATCCATTTCACAATTCTAGACTAAGATCTCCAACAATAGCCACTCAAATTAAGAGAAATCGCATTGTCAAATCAAATACAAATTAATAATCAATTAAGTTAGTTAAAGCACCAATAACTTTATGATATTTCTAAAATCACCTCGTTCAATGAGCTTACATAATATTTTACGATATACGATTATCATGCCACCTCCACTCTTAAACCTAAAACTTGAGAAAATCACGAAACGATGGTCTCGTTCCCAAATATCTTTGTACTTGATGGAAGATGGATCTTGAAGCATTCTTAATGGTGGCTTTTGACACGTGCCTAACGAACGCGGCACGATTGTCTTTGATGTTCCCTGACAATTGACCCTGATGGTCTAGATCCATTTGTTTGTTCCATGGGGTAAGATTGAAATGGCATATGAGATGAAGGCGTCAAAAGGTGTGCTTGATCTATAGGAAATGCTTGGACATATGACCGAAAGCAGAATCATATCCGGGGATATATGTATGTTGAGATGCAAAATGTCTAAAGGATCAATGTGACCATACAAAACATGTTTCTAGAATCATCATTTGGTTCTAGCAAGTCACAACTGAAGAAAGTGTGCCACCAACATTTCCATATTAGTTATTCCTTAATTTTCTTAAATTTCCCATGTTAAATTCTTCATTCCCTACATAATTCTTTTCCTCTCCCTGACAAGCATGATCCTTTAACTTTCTCCTGAATCATACAATATAACGCAGCTGCGGGTATTTTCTACAACCATATACGAACTTCCCAATCAGAAAGCTTCAGTCTCATCCAAATCCTCATCCTAAAAATCCTACCTGCCCTACCGTTACCAACAACTTTACTAGACCAAATGCCAACTTACTGTTTTACATATACTGAAATACTCCTACGCCAACTATAATACGAGCTCTCCTTCATCTCCTCATCCTGCTGTTTTATCTGTCAGCAGTGACATTTCGACATTTCCCTCCAACGAACGCACGGAACTTGGGGTCTGGAGAGCGCTTTGAATCTACATCAAAACAGCAAAACTGTCTCAAGTATTTAATACCTCATAATTGTCCTTCGAAACTTGGTCCAAGCAATTATTCGGACTCAAACGACAACTGTTTTCATATTAAAGTCAAGAATTAAAGGGAACTCTTCAATTCGAATTGAAATTGTTTTAAACATTTCTATTTATATTGGATTGAAAGATCCTGCTAAGGCTCTCAACTTTCTTCGATAAGACTATCAGTACGGGGAAAAACATGTCCCACTTATCATCCCGTCATGGCACCGAAGCGACTGTGATATATGATGAAATGACGGAAATGTTAAATGGTTCCATACGGAATTCTCATGATGACGATATCCAAGCTTCAAATCATTCATCTAGTTTCTTAACTCGTTCTAGTTCACCAATGGAGAAATCAAGGAGACCAGCAGATTCTTTCGAATATTCGGATACACCGACTCTTCGAGATGAATTCACATCAAGACCGAGGAATTCGAATCAGACGAGTAGGGCGAGTAGGGCGAGATATTGGTTAAATAAGATGACTTTAACGAGTAGGAGGAAATCATCATTTGATGAACATGAAGGATTTGAAGATTTCAATACAGATACAACTTCAGGTGTTGGTGATGGGTTATTGACGGGTTTACATAGAACGACCAGACGGCAAACGAGAAAGAATGGAATATTCAATTATTTCGTCTTTGGGGGGATAAGTGGTCTAGGAATATTGTGAGTTTTTGAAATATTCTCTACTTAGGAATTTAATACTGATATCTCCTAGATCAATTCTTCTTTTCACGAATCTTATACTCGGGGCCGCAACATTATTTTGGGGTCATGATATTGATGATGTTTTAAGAAATTGGGGGAAATCTGGAACCGGAACAGAAAATTTGGCTTGGTATCCAACCGACTTCACACGAGATATCAATCCCATTCCATGTCATTCGCACAATGATTATTGGAGACGAGTACCATTATTCGATGCATTAAGAGCAGGATGTACAGGAGTGGAGGCTGATGTTTGGCTTTTTGACAACGATTTATACGTTGGACATAATACTGCATCATTTCAACGAAATCTAACATTTCAATCCCTTTACATTAACCCTCTTGTCGAAATTCTCGAACGTCAAAATCCAACCACTGATTTTTACAATGGAACAAATCATGGAGTTTTCGATGCGGATGATGGGAAATCCCTAACACTTTTAGTGGATTTGAAGACTGATGGTGCAGAATCATGGGAATGGGTCCTCCAACAACTCGAACCATTACGAAAACGTGGATGGCTGTCTTACATGGAGAATGACACTTTACATACTCGACCTATTACTGTTGTTGGAACGGGTAATACACCATTCGATGTCCTTACTAAGAATTCAACATATCGCGATGCATTTTTTGACGCGCCACTTGACACAATGTTGGAACCAAAACATGTTACTGAGGAAATGAAAGATTGGTCTAATCTTGAAGACGATTCATCAGGAGAAGAGTTAGATGGAGATGAAGAAAATGCAGAGAAGCAGATCTCAGAAACTTCTACCTCGATACCGATTCCAGCGAGAAAACCTATGCCGATTCCTCATAAGAAACCAAATAATGGACAGGGTATGTCTGGTGTATCACCAGATACTGATTTTAATCCCCTAAACTCATATTACGCATCTGTTTCTTTTAACAAAGCAGTGGGTACGGTATGGAGATGAAGGCTAAGTCCTAAACAAATGAAGATCTTTCGTGGGCAACTTAGAGGAGCACATAAAATGGGACTGAAGGTGAGATATTGGGATCTACCAAGTTGGCCGATTGGGCTAAGGAATCACTTTTGGGATGTTCTTGTTAAAGAAGGAGTTGATTACTTGAATGTAGATGATTTGAGTGCGGCAGCAAAACAAGTCTGGTGACGGGATTATAGATTTTTCTCTCGGGCAAGAGTTTGCAAAGACAAGGGCGATAAATGGTGCAAGGCATAGTGGGGTGTGTATAGGATGGTTGATTGATGATCGTTCATCATGACGTTTAAATATTAGCATTGGAGCATTTTTTTTTGAGGGCTTCCTGGTGCATAGATGGCGTTTTGATCTGCATTAGCATTGGGTATACCTTGGGAATAGTTTGGCATGAAGGCATGATTAGTACGATATTCTATCCGAATAGTTTAGTATAAAAATCAATACAACATTTGCATTCTGAGTGTGGCTTGTGGTGAAATTTCGTTTATCTAGATCTGTGAAACGGCAGCCATGACCTGAGAAAAATGGATAGGCGAGAAAAGGGAAAATTTGGGGAGGGATGGGGAAGAACGGATAAGAAAGGAGGTGTAAGGAAGGAGAAAGATGGGAGAATATTATCTCAAAGCCGATTCAATATGCTGTGCCATAACTAATGGCAACGAGCAAAATTTTTCATCTCTTATCCGGAGCTCGCTATTGAAGTTAATTTGCAATTGTGTCTGAGCAAAGAGAAGCGTGGAGCGTGAATTCTGGTTATTCAAAAACAAGCCTAGTAGAAATTCGACGTTTGTAAGTATTTCTAGAGGCAAGGCAAGGTTTCACTAGAGGTAGCCAGGTCATTGTATTTATCTCAATAGTAATTTAACGTCAGTTAGGTTCTCACTTGGGTGCCCATCGACTATGACATCCATAATATATCACCGCCACCACAAACTCCTTGACGCAATTTTTGGACATGAAAAAAGAAGAAACTGTTTGCTATTTATCTATTCTAATTTTTATATCACTCATAAGAGGATTTAGGTCTCATAAAAGACTGCGCAGAATGGCTCCTATGAGTTATCATTCAATATCCCCATAAGGGAATAGTATAAAGGAAAAGAAATCATTCGCTATCCACCTAACAGGCATAGAACTGGTTCCATCTATTTTTTGTTCCTAGGATGCTGTGGACAAATCTTCTGGAAACTTAGATGATCTGGTGCACCACATCGGAGGCACACCTTATGTAGGCCACGTGTGCCCGTCGTACCAGCAAGATGGTTGTTGAGGCCTGCACACTGTGGGCTTTTCCCATCTGAATTTGATGGATATGAGACTGATTGGCCTCGTCTCTCTTGTTCTCGATATCGAGAAAGGTATCCACTAATTGGTGTACCTTTTCCTGATGTATCTCGAGGTAGCTGATTAGAGACGGGGGGGCCTCGTCGCTTTTCTTGTTCTCGTTCTCGAGAAAGGTATCCAATGAGTGGCGGATCTTTTGGTATGACTGGTTGATGGTCTCTAAAACCCTCGCTGATAACTAGTGCACCTTGTCTTACCACTTGATCTGGATGGTGATTTCCCGAGATTACTTGCTGAGGTTGCTGTTCTTCAGTATCTGCATTCAGAGGTTGCGGCAGAGTCAATTCTTGTCGTCGGTGTGCGCGTTCCACTGAGGCTTGATTTTCAGTTTGAGTATCTTCTTCCTGCTGAGCCTCTCCAGTATCAATGTCTTCTGGCCCTTGGGTATGGCGAAGTCTCTTGGCAGTACGGGATCCAAGTCCTTCCTCTCCTGCACGCTTCTGTTCCACAATGGATGAGGGTCCCTCCATTATATGCTCTGCGGTATAACAGGTACCATCTGCTGCTTGGGGCGCCCCATTCAACAATAGGAAGCTCGACAATGGAAGGGGAGGAGGATTTTCAGATTCGAGAGTATCGATTCCTTTTTCTGTTTCAGTTCTGCCGCCTGCAGTAACATCTTCGGTGTTGGTAATCTGAGAGGGGCGCGAATCTGGTGAGTTTTCAGGTAATTCGGAAGGGTGTTGAATACTTGTGCTTGCTCGATCTCGCATTTGATGATTGTTTCTCAAATTGAGCGCCTGCTGAATTTGTTCAATATCTTGCTGTTGCGTCTGCATTTGAGTACGCATCTGTTGTATATGATCCTCCAACATTCTTATCTGTATTTCACTTTGCATCTGTGTTTGTGTTATCTGTTGCATTTGTCGTATCTGCTGTTTCCATGATACCACAGCGGGCGATATTCGAAATGGAGAAGCGGGTGATGGATTGATTAAAGTATGCGCCATGTCAAGCTCCAGATTCTGGTTCTCATCTTCTGGTATTTGGTCGTCACCATGATTCTGGTAGCTTTGATCTTCTGAAGTATACTGGTCTCCATCAGGAGTATTGTTCTTTCGATTGTCCGCCATTTTTATGAGTCGAAATTTATTGTATGTTTTTGATCGTGGCCGCTCTATTTCTTCAAGTCGCAAATTGTTGTGGGAGTCCAAGCAAAATCGGGCAGCTGGGCTGAATTTCAATTCAAGTGAATTTCCTCTCAAGTGTTTGCGTCTGATCATCTCGGACTACTAAGCAATGTTTACGCGTCAGACTTTGGGGTTCTTCACATTTATATATTAAGCTCAACAACATTGATAGTATGGCATAGCACGCACTGCATGTCAAGAGCGCTGATTTCAGTTATAGTTATATCAGCATGAGTTTGTAACATCGTGGTATCGCAAGACCATAGTATCCTTATTTTGAATTAGATTCCCTTTGAAAGATACTGTATTCTTTTGGAGAAGAGTGAGCGGGTGTGATATGTGGAAAGATTATGGAAGTGATCAGATTGAAATGAACTTGTTACATATAGCGGGCTGGGGTTCCGCTCGGGAAAAGTTCCTCCATTTGGCGGTGATAGTGATTTTAAGGTGGACCGCGGGATAAGGGGCAGCTTGAAGGTCGTGTTGAAGTATGTCTGATGCTGGGTGGAGCGGATAGGTGCTTCTGGGACTAGCTGTCTCATTTATAATTAGACATGGGATGAGTAGAATCATAGGGGCATGGTCAGATTAGTGGAATATAATATGAGAAAGATTGACGTCGGGAAGACAAGATTCAACATTTGTGCTTGCTCTAGCTCTTTTAGACAGTATATAAGGAATTACGGCGAGGAGCATCGCGGTTAAGATTACCACAACGAACGGTTCTGTTTGAGTGGTGAAGTGATCTCGTAGGAGACACAGCTGAGGAACCTACTCGGAGTGTTGCATTACTTCAAGGAAGCCGATGGATGGGGTCGATTCCCGGCAGTATATTCATTTCCTTTCGTGCTATAATAAGGATAGAATCCTGTATACAGCCTAGCCTTGCTATTCAACCACCATCTTTACTGTTACTCTCGAATAAGACAAGGCAATCATAAACTTTCCATCCTATCCTGTCAACAATAACATATTGCCATCTCTGAGTAGTTTAATGATTCATATCTGAACTGATATAATGTATACTGAAATAGACATGTCACATGATTATCTCCATAATTCCAATATCAATCTTCACTTTTCACATAATAAAAAGGCGGTAAGAGTATAACGCGCTAAGGAATTTCTTCTCACAATAAACAAAGTTTTTAAAAGTATTTTTAACTTTCTTTCAATCCATCATACAGTCAACCTCAACCTCAACCTCAACCACCACCGCCGCCATCCTTCAAGATGGAAGTCTCTATAGATACTGCGCTTTTGTTTAAGCAGATTAAAGATAAAGTTACAAGAGATGGTGACGACCAAGGAGAAGTCACCGAAGAGCTTTTCGAATGTGAGCTCAAGGTTCTTCGAAAGAGATTAAGACTCAAGAAGCCAGAAGATACTCCTTTGGAGCATGAGATTAGAACTGCAAATTCGATTTGCGCTTACTTCTGTATGTTCACATTCAATTTATTTTCTCTCTAAAACACTTAATTAATTTTTTGATAGGGCATGAAAATGGCATCAAGAAGGCATATGAGCTCTTCCCTGATGCATTCACGCCCAGATCGAGATCGAAGGCTCCAGAAGCCAAGATTAAGAAGGTTGAGAGACCTCTCGTGGCACCATCACCACCAAGCTCGTCCACGACCATGATTGCTGGTATTCCGTTGCAAGATTGGTTGGCGCTTAAGCAAGGAGATCCAGAAACTGCCAAGGAATTGATGGAGAGTTGGAAGGCTGCGCAAGCTGAGAAAAAAGCCGAAGAGGCAAAGGCAAAGGCAAAGAAAGAGGCTGAAGAAGCAGAGGCCAAGGCAAAGAGAGAGGCTGAAGAGTCGAAGGCTAAGTCGAAGTCAGATTCTACCGCCAAGAAAGAAGGTTCAGAATCAGATGTTGATTTGTCGCACCTGGTCGACAACAGAGAGACCTCAGCATACGCGTCCGGTGGAGCATGGAGAAATAGATTGCAGCCCAATCAAGATAAAAAGGGTTCTAAATCGCAAGATTCGAATCAGAAGAAAGGTTCAAACCCTCAAGGTAAAGACGAGAGAGAGAGCAAGCAAGTCGAATTCACTCTTCCGCTTCGCTCAGACATGCAACCGTTGATGTATGTCGCTGTCCAGTCTCAGCCTGGTCAGGTCTCTAAAATGTTTGTTGGACCGAAAGGAGAGTACGTCCATGAATTAGAGAACTACTTCAAGATCAATATTGTGAAGGATTGGAGAAAGAATGGGAAGTTTTCGGTACTGCTTCTCATTCCACAGCCATGAAAGAAATACAAGCATTGGACAATGTCCCAGCAGAAGACAAGCAAGCCCTCAACGCAGCATACCAATTTTGGGAGCTTTGGACTCAATTGAAGAATCGCCCCGAGACGAGAACAGCTCTGGAGTTTCTCAACATTTTGTTGAAAGATCCAGAGCAAGTACCTCAAGATGGTCCCCTGAAGGAATTCCTTCTGAAGACCAAGAGAATTTTGAACAGCCCGAATCACGTTTCGAATTTTTTGAAAACTTCTGGTGGCAATTCGAGTTGGGCAGGATTTTCTAACAGCGGCCCAATGCCAGGTGGAGGACTTCCCTCGACTGATTTCAAGGGAGTTCAGAGCCGACTCGAGCCATTGCGCAGTGTTGGCGATAACCTCGGAAGCTCTGAGGATGAGATTCAGATTGCCAGGTTGACTACTGACATGGAAGCAATTTTGCTGGCTAACGAGGTCACGGAAGAGGAGATGCTAGATCCTAATGGACCTATGCAGAATGAATCCAAAGCTCGCGTCAATTGGATCAATTGGCGTAATCAGAGAGAGGCTTTGGTCAAGAAGAGAAAGACGATCTCTGCTGTTTACAGGGGAGGTGTCAATGTCAATGCAGTGACATTCGGTGATCCAAATCCGTTTGGTTTACTTGCAAAGAAGGAATCGAAGGAAGGATTGAAGAAGGGATTGAAGAAGGAAGGTCTTTCATCTCCTGCTGAAGCAGAGAGTGAAGAGACATCAAAGACTATTACTGAGGGGGGTGAAGATGCTGGTGGCGACACCTCGGTAGATTAAGTCAAGAATATGAGGGGATGTGAATGGAGGTGGGGGAGAGGGAAGGAGAGAGGGTGGATGAAGGTTATGAACTCTTGAGAGTTGATTGAGTGATTCCTGAAGGAACACAATACCTCCTGAAGGAGATGATTGCTATGATGAAAACTCTTGAGAGTTGGTTCAGTGATTCTTTGAGGAATACGAAAAGATGACTTGCTTTTTGAGCATAGTACATCGACTTGGTAACTATAGTTATTGAAAATGATACCTGTCAACAACACCTAATGAATTGCTGACTATTTTTATCTACAGATGTCATGTCATGGCGCTGTGAATCTGCGGTGAATTTATGTGTGATATATTGAGGTCTCCCAAATCATTATCCAGACAGCTGAATCTGTTCCTGAGGCAGAGAAAGATCAAATGTAACGGCTCCATCAAACAGCATTTCATGAGGTTACTCAACCGGAAACCCCTAAGATATTCCATAACCCGACTGAGGGTTTTCCGGAGTCTTATGAACACGGGCAAGTTGAAATTATTTTCATGAGCAAGTACCGAGTGCTCTCTGGACCTAATCCTGGATGCGTGATTCACAAGGCAAGTGCTGGGCAGTGATCCCCAAAAAAGTTACAAGCGAGCTCCAAAACATCTTCCATGCTAACTTGGGGGTGGAGAAATGCATATCCCACCTTACTAAAGTTGGGCTCATACTTTGGAATTAGATTACTAGCCAAGACCTCTAGCCCATACTACTGAGCTTAAAAGTATTGACCAACTCTATTTGCGTCAATTCAGCACTTGTCGTCTCATTGGCATTCCACTGTTTAAGCAGCCACCAACACATAATTGTCATGGTTTAAAGAAGGTATACTCTCCAATGCCCATGAACGAGTGTCGAATCAATATTCAGTTGTTGATCAACTAATAAAGCTATTTAAATCATGAGACTGAACGTGGTAAGAGATGATATCGAACTTCGGTCCCGTGGTGCTGACGCTATTATGTAAGCCGCCAAACATCGATTGGCGGGGCGGGGTGAAAGGGTGCACGCGTACATCCACCTCATCCCTCAAACCTCACGTTTTGCCCCACTCTGTCTTCTTCTCCAAAAGACTATATGAACGCACTATACCTTCTAAGATGTGTGCTCATGTTCCATTCAGTAACAATTGTGAAAGTTGACGGATGCTATGATATGTAAGAATGGGTGAAATGTTGGACCACAGTTCCACTCCGTCTATCCAGCCTTTTCTCCATCCGCTTCTACCGCAAATGAACACGACCACAACTTGGAGAAAGTACTGAAATGCTTACTCGTTACTTTGATCCTATTCACAGAGCAATCAGTAGCTTGGATACAAGAGGTGACTAAACACCCTTTACAATGCATGATAGGCTTCTACCTTGGAGATATCATTCTTCGATATGATCTTCCTGTTCCTAAAGGATGTCAGAGTCTAGTTTCCGCTCTTGAGTGGGCAGAGCAAAACCATTTTGCCTCCCCGTTCTTGTGTCCTTGATTCCTCTTTGCTGCTGCTCAATGTTCTCTGGTTAGCACTCTAGTTGGGACATTTTTAGTAAGCATCAGCAAGAGCACCGACGCCTTCGATCTTCTTACGCGACTTCCACCGTACTGCTTGCCTTGCGACCAGCAATTTTTTCGAATGCCTCATTCGTTATCGATCTAAATGCCACCAGCAACGATAGGCCTTCACCATTATCCCAAGAGTACTGGGCCCCTTCGATCACCGGTCAATGGATAGGATTAATCGAGCGACAGTTAAGGTTTTCTTTGGTAGCTACCTATGGCCGGGTGCATCGTCGTGAGTGTGCATTAACTGAAGTCATTCGCCGTACTCGTCGCAAAAGTGCCAGAGCCACACGTCAATGACTATGATGGTGGGCTCGCCATAGTTAACAAATTTACTACCTCTCAAACCCCTCTCTCAGGTGATATTATGGTGTCAGCAAAAGCGCCCCGAAATATTCAACAGTCGCCGAATTTCAATGATTGTTCGGATGTGCAATCGCTCTCGAACGCTTCGTCGACTCGACGTATTACGTACAACCCTTTATGCGATGTGCCTATTGCCCAGGTCCTGTCAGACCATAGTCTCTAATCCCATTATTCCAGAGTCTAACTAACGTGCCCGAGGACGAAAGCATACCGCACCGCGTTGTCGATGGTTAATGGGGGCTTACGGCATGTCAAATACCGCTTGAAGCCGTGAAAGCGTATTATTGACCGTATACATTAATGGCTGAATTTGATCGTTGCAACATTCTTGGGATGATCTGAGCCGTGGCGTAAAACGGTGCGATTTCGATCTAGTTACAAAATTATCTACTTGCTGCCCTTGTTCTGGCGTCATCGCCGTAGGTCATCCAGAACGCGTTAATATATCTGCCGTTCCGGGGTGTGGCCCAGTCGGGTTCGAAAAAATCTAGTGATTAGTTCTATCTTGTGCGGTTTTTTTCGGACTCCGTGATAGAGCTTACGAATCTGTACGCGCACTGCAATTTTTTAGAATCATTCAGTATTATTGGTAGCCCTTGGAATAGCCGTGTATCATGAAAAAAAACTAGCCATTTCTTACAACTCTTTTTCACCTACTATCAATCCCCCTTTATTGCTTTTATTATTTTCTTTTTGTCTGTCACTAAATTTTAATATTTACATATGCTTTCATACCCTATATTGTAAGGCCTTTAGGGTGTATAAAGGCTCAAGTGAACTTTGTCAAAAATTAGTTTTTTGAAGGTAATTTTGAACAATCAATCTAATCAATCAGTCAGTTGTTTGAAATTCTCTACATTTAAGCTTATACTTCCTGATAATTCAGCAAAAATAAACTTTTTAAGTTCTCAGATTATGATCGTAGCGACGAATGAACGAGGGATCATCATATGCATTCTTGATTAAGCTTAGATTGTTTGGGCTATCTTGGTGTTCTCGGTGTTTAACTAAAGATTGCAGTGCCGGTGTCTCCACTGAGTGCGGTACTTGTACTTTCAACCTGCCCGTTTGACACATTATCTTCATGAAAACAATTATAAGCATCATGTAGGCAGTGGAGTAGACGCGTATGCTATCCAATCACAAATGGTAGCGCATATCATGGAATTTGACATAGTCGTAAGGCTTGGCGTTTTTCGTCACCCGTCCACATTCGTCCACACTGTCCACGCACACCCGTACCCATACCCATACCTTTACTCTTCCACACTCGTCCACACTTTCGCCAGCTGGTCGGCAGTTCCTATGGATGCTACATGGCACTAGAAGTCTTGTTTCACGTTGCAAAGTGTTTGCTTAGTGAAGGTCTGGTTGATAATTGAGATGATCGTTGCCAATGTTAATCGGGAACTACATGGCCCATCATGTAGAAGAACTCTGATTTCAACCATGAATTGGCAGTAGCAATTGGTCTTCATTAGATCTGGTATTTCAGCTACTACTCGTCTGGACATACCTCATGGTAAGGATATGCTAGACGAGAGGCTATAGTCAATACTACCTTCCCCTTAATGAATGACATTCAGAGGGTCCCGTCCACTCTACGATGAGGCGTATAATCTAAGTAGTTGAAGCCTTGATATTCAGACCGGAGACTGGTCTTCTATCACACCCATGGTGGTGTATAGAAAAACAGTCATAGTCAGCGGCAAGATTCGTGTCCAGTGACATCTTCTACTCTTTGAACTCCTTTAAATATTATAAGGGTCGCCCCGCTGAATAACTTTAATTTAAAGAGGATGGGGAAGATTGATCTATATACCCTTTTGTGGTTTGAAGATATATAAGACGAGTACAGAAGCCATGCTCTGAAAATCACCAATACTCACATCTCATTCATTCGTTTAACATGAAGGGCCACAAAGTCCTCAGTGTCGCTTCGGCGCTTTCATTCTTTACCATTGGCCTTTGCGCCAGTAATTCCACCACAACTACATCTACTTCTTCATCAGGTCTCCTCGCAGATGGCAATGTAAACTTGGGTGTTGTCTCTGATGCCTACGAGAAAGCTGTTACTTTCATATCTTCTTTGACCAACGCCCAAAAGATCGCCATCATCATCGGCAAGTCCATCGACGATGGCAACGTAACCTGGATTCCCTTGGCATCTAAGGACGGTGCCGTTGGCATTAACATGAACTTCTTTGTTTCGGGATTTAGCACACCTCAAGCTGTGAGCATGACCTGGAACCGTACACTGTTTCTTGAAAACTTTTCAGCCCTTGGAAAGGAGTTCTATGCTTTAGGCGTAAGTTTGGCAGATGGACCTATCTCTAGCCCAATGGGACGTGTGGCTTATGGAGGCCGTAATGGCGAAGGATTTGCTCCCGACCCATACTTGAACGGTATCGCCATGGGACAAGCTATTGCTGGTATAAGCAGTGCTGGTGTTGTCTCAGCCGGTAGACATTTTCTCTTCAATGAACAGGAGACAAATCGATCTTCTACCAACAGATATTCGAGCAACGTAGATGATAAGACAACTCGCGAAGTCTACCTCTGGCCGTTTGCCGATGCTGTCAAATCCGGCAGTGAGTTAAATCTTTTACAAAGGAATGATTAATACTAATATAGTAATTTTAGTGATGGCTATCATGTGTGCCATGTACAAGGTCAACAACACCCTTTCTTGCGAAAACTCCGAACTCCTCAACAACTACTTGAAGACCGCCGTTGGCTTCCCAGGTATGGTCACTCCTGATCAAGGTGCTCAATCTACCTCTTTCGGCTCTGCCAATGGTGGTCTGGATTATGGATCATCATCACTATGGTCAGAGGAGATCCTCGAAGCTGGTATCGCCAATGGGAGCTTTACACAAGAGAGGCTAGATGATATGGCTGTTCGTAACGTCATTGGATATTACTTTGCTGGCCTTGACGACGGCCTTCTACCTTCGGAGTCAGGTTACACTGACGATCGTGATGTCCGTGAAGATCACGCCGATATCATACGACAAGTTGGTGGAGAGGCACTTGTCCTTCTCAAGAACACGCAAGATAGTACAGGTCGAGGTCTACCCTTGAGCAAGCCTCGCACTATCTCTCTTTTTGGAGCTCATGCTGGTCCTGCTATTGCCGGTCCCAACCGAGCTTTCAGTGTTCAAGGATCCCCTGCCGACACCTATCAAGGTCATCTCGCCGGTCCTGGTGGTTCTGGTCAACCATCGCTCTCCTATCTCTTCACTCCATTCCAGGCCATCAGCGCCCGTGCAATTGCCGATCGATCGATGATCTGGTGGGTCCTCAACAAGTAAGTTCAATTTTCTATTCTTTTATCGCTTCTAGTATTACTGACTTATTTGTGATGTAGTACATACACGGATTCTTCTAGCTCGTCTAGTGTTATGGGCGGTGGCATGGGTGGTGGCTTTACTGGAGGTGGTATTCCGACTACGAATACCAACAGCACTAGTATGACAGCTCTAGCTGGCGCTTCCGGAAACAGTAGCTCCAGCTCCGGTTCCACAAACTCTGTCAATCTTGGTAATTTGGGCTCAGGCACAGCATTATCCCCTTCAATCTCGAACTATGCTTTGAACTCTGCTGCTTGTCTCGTTTTCATCAATGCCGACTCTGGAGAGGGTGCTGACCGTGGCGAACTCTCCAATGATGAGCAGGATACTATGGTCACTACCGTTGCCGGCAACTGTAACAACACTATTGTGGTTGTGAACACTGTTGGTCCACGTATCCTAGATGCTTGGATCGAGCACGAGAACGTCACTGCCGTTCTGTACAGTGGTCTTTTGGGTCAAGAGTCTGGAAATGCGATTGCCGATGTCCTGTACGGTGATGTAAACCCTAGTGCCAAGCTCGGATACACCCTTCCCAAGAATGCCACCGATTACCCCTCCGAGTTTAATATTTGCGAGGAAGATCAATGCGACTACAGTGAGGGAGTATACCTCGACTACCGCTACTTTGACTCCAAGAATATTACCGTTCGTTACCCATTCGGATACGGTCTCTCCTACACCAACTTCACTTACAGTACCGAGGTTACTGCTACCATTGTCAACCAAACTGCCCTCACATACAAGTACGCTTCAGAACCCATCGGTCTCGGTGGTGAAGCCGATCTTTGGGTTGACGTTCTCAACGTTACTACCAGTGTCTCGAACAGTGGCGCTGTAGCTGGTGCTGAAGTTGCTCAACTCTACATTAGCTTCCCTGATGAGGCTGATCAGCCAGTTCGCATTCTTCGGGGCTTTGAGAAGGTCAATATTGCCCCCGGAGAGTCAGCAGATATTTCTTTCAGCCTCCGCCGACGTGATCTTAGTTATTGGGATACCGCAGCTCAAGCCTGGGCCGTTACTTCCGGCGACTACACTTTCTCTGTTGGTGCCAGCTCGAGAGATTTGAATGCTAGCACTACATTGACCCTTACAATTGGCTCCACTAGTACTTAGTGATGTGGTTGATGCATACGGCAGTAGAGTTTTTATCCCCCAATAAATTCTTTCTTATTTGTATATAGAACTTAGAACATATAGATAGCGAGCAACAAATTATAGATATTTCTTTAGGTTTCACCTCATTCTAAATCTATATTGTGTCAAAATACTATGTGATACTCTTCATATCAGATTTTTAATCTACTTCTTTTACTATTATATAATTACTTTTAGAAGAGGTCGAGAAGCTTCGACATCGGTACTTTTTAATCATGAATATTAGTAATTCATCCAGTCAAACTGAGTGTTATGTTTTAAACAAGATTTTTTTGCGTTTTAATGTTACGGGAGCTGCCTCTAGGGTCACGTGGAAGTGTCTAGAGATTTCTCGAAGTGATTTAGACTAAACTTCAAATAGGAATTCAATAAGATTATAACTAATTGCAATTCTTGTAACTATAGTAATAAAACTAATAATTGTTTTTGAGCATAAAGTTCTATATTGTAATAAAACCCATTCTTTATATAAACCTTTGTATTAAAGTTGATCAATAAATTGATCGATAAGTTGATCAATAAGTTAATCGGCTTTTGATTATATAATACTTGTTCTGTAATTCTTATTATCCTAGCTTATCCTTTTATTCTAAGATTAATCCCCTGGGATATTATTAATTCTAGTGAAGCCTTCTTGTTTACTATATTCTATCTTTTCTAGAATCTATTGTTCTGGGAACTATGTTTTAGGTTTCTTGGTTATCCTATGACTAATACTATATACATGCCTTAGGCTTCCCTTGGGTGCCTAGTGTCCTCTGGTATACTGTAGCTGAATCACTG
>PQXJ01000389.1:0-35815 GCA_004786225.1 Botryotinia narcissicola | reverse complement strand
TTGTTTTGTTTTTCATTATCTCGTCTTATTTTGTTGTTTTTTATTTTTATGAGGGAGGGACAAATGTAAATTTTTAATTGGGTTGTTTAGTTTGGAAGGTAATAGGGTGAAACTTTGTTTGCTTTGTATCTTCTGTTTTCTTTTTCCTTTTTTCTAGGGAGAGCTACTTAGGCAGTTAAATTAGGTATCTAGGTTATCGATTTGCTTCCAGATATATATGTATGTATGTATCATCAATGGTACATGTCAACCCTTACTTTTCCACTTGTCTCATGATTCCCTTCACTTCTCTTCACTTTCCTACACTTCACTTCTACTCATATCTTGGGGGCTCTTCCTTCTCTTATAATCGAAATACCCCATTTCAAACCCCATCCATCCCGCGCTCTCCTACATCCCTTATTAATAACCCTCCACCCTCTATCCTAGAACGCAAATCGCGAAAAGTGAAAAGTGAAAAGTGAAAAGTGAAAAGTGAAAAGTGAAAAGTGAAAAGTGAAAAGTGAAAAGAGAGAAAAAATTCCCCGTCTATGAATCCCCTTCTTTTCTTCTTCCTTCCCCCACCCAACATCCCTTCAATCACAAAAATTTAAAAACATAGAAAACGCACGAACGCGCTTATATATCATATCGTATATTTTAGTTTTAGGAGATAGATGTCTAGAATTATATATGGATATTTAAATAGATTTGTAGTTTCGTTTCTTTTTTTGAATAATTAGAAAGAGAGAGAGAGAGAATATTTGGGAGTCAACATAGGTGATAGATGGAGATGGAGATGGAGATGAGGAAGTGAATTGGGTTGGGTGGAGTGAGTTGGGGTTGCTTCGGGTCTATGGATGGATGGATGGATAGGTATTGGTATGAGAATTTTATAGTGAGAGAATGTTATAGTGAGAGAATGAGGAAGGCTAAGCGAGGATTTTGTATGTGGGTGAGAGAAAGAAGGGGGGGAGGGTTGTTTCATTGGAATCTGGGATGGTTAGGAAATGGTTAGGTTGAGAGTAGTATAGAGGGGGAGGATTTGGATATCGGATATTGTGGATCTGTGGAGGCGTGGATTTGTATTTGGTTGGTTGGGTGGGTGGGTGTTGAAGCGTTTTATATGTTGCAAATTATTTACATGCTTGGGAAATTGACGGAAAGGGGGTTTGATTGTTCTTTCTTTACTCGGTTTGGGAGGGATTCGAAAACGTGAGACGTCTCTGATAGATGATATAACTAGATGTATTAACCGTAGTGTTCTTATAATGTGTTCATTTCTGTATCCATTTGGAGTATTGATTATGAATAATCCATGGCTTGCTTTCAACGACCTACTTATTACTGTATGGCCAGACGTATCAACCGGATGATCGATCGATTCTTGTGTGCTCTTGAAGCAATAAAAGAATTACGGCTCGCATTCGGCAATGTCTCGCAAGTACAGCAGCATATTGTATTCCTGTGTCGTATTGCAGCACTCGCCCTCCGGATTTTCTCTGAAAAGATGTGCTTTGAGTTTTTGTTCTGCCGGAGAACAACTTGAGTCACCCATACCTCCTGACCAAGTTTTGGGCATATCCCACATCTCAATCATCTCGGTTATGACTATGTCTGTGAGAAAAATGGACGCTAAATCTACTTCATTCATGGCTACGACAATGTATGGATATGGCAAAGACATAAAGTCTCTGCTTGTTCCTCCCCATTACAGAAGCATCAACAATACTTTCAGAAAGACATTCTCTGGTATTCCATACAGAATCCTTTCAGACAATCCAACTCCTATTCAACAGAATAGTAATCGACATCACAACATGTCTCATACTTGGTTTGTTAAAGCACAAGACCGGTGCAACTATGGTCTTCGATGGCAACAATTAATTGCTACCAATCAAGCACCAAATGACGCCCTCGGTCCACACAACTTTTACTATCCTCCAGAGAAAAATGTGTTCGCTGTCCAAGGCCAACAAGATCAGCAATATATTCAAGACTTCGAAATTAACATCCGCTCTTCGCTTAGAGATTTTCTCGTCTCCGAGCTCTCGGATTGTACATTGACTTTGAATGTTCTTCGGCTTGGCTTCAAAGATATTAGAAGCGATAATCCGATTGTTATTCATCTATGCATTCAAACCCCAGATTACTTCCTTGATGCTGGAAGTAATGGAGAGATTGAGAAGAACAGAGACATTGAAACCAACAGAGAACAGAGACATTGAAACCAACAGAGACATTGAAACCAACAGAGACATTGAAACCAACAGAGACATTGAAACCAACAGAGATATTGAGAACAACAGCGACATTGAGAAAAACAGAGATATTGAAAACATTAGGAACAATGCTATCAAGGTCCTGGAAGGCATGGATAAGATTATCTCCTAAAAGAAAAAGACTTCTGAGAATTATGTACTTCTTCATACTCACTCCAATTTGTTCATTGGGATATTTAACTGACTTGACATATCTAGATACTGCATCGACATTTCTCAAATTTATAGTTCGAGACTTAGAAGCTCTGCATCGCAAAATAACCGCGGTGTTGATCTCATCCACAATTTTGAACAAATATATAGAGAATACACTCCACTTCCTGGCCTCTTGATCGGACGCGAAGAATACGATACTGCTGGTTCCTTGACTGGTTTCCTGAGACATGGTGATGATATCTACAGTCTCACTTGCAGACACGTTGTCTTTCCGGATAAAAACTTTCGATCCGAATACAAACATCAGAATGGAGAGGAAAAATTGCAGGTCTCTATACCTGCCATGAAGGATCATGTTGAAACCAAGGGAAGATTGCAATTTGCTCTTGATAACATCACATTCGGAAACAAAAACGTGCGCTTCGAAGATGCGGCGAATATTAATGAAGAGTATATGTTGCATATAGAGACACAGGAAATCCATCGAAAGTCATCTCTCATTCGATACAATTCGGTTGAAGACTACTGTCCTATTTCTGGCTACGTTTCTGCTGCTCCAGAGGAATGGCGCAAAGCTCCTGGATATACTGGAAATCTCGATTGGGCTATCATCAAAAATCTCTGCGTTGGCATCAGTAACACAGTAAGTCTCTCATTCATTTTCGATATCCTTTTTTGCATAGCAATACTAATTTCCATTGTAGTTACCTCGATCAAGATTCGTGGAAGAAACTCAAATTTCCAGTTTGGTGCAAGGCAAACAAAAAGAACATCAGTGGTCAACTGAAGAGTGCAAAGCTTTCAACTCGAAGTGTCAGGTTTTGCAAGATTCAGAAAGATTCAATATCAAGTATCCGAGCTCGTCTTCGGCCCTTGGCACAAATAGATTCTACTTCAAAGCCCCAAGTCGAACATTGGGTTGGCTGGCATGCGAGATGAATGGAATCAGAAGCATCCACCATGAAAATGGCCATGGATATTCGGAGGAATGTGTGTTTGTCGGCGCGATGAACGTAGAAGCAGTATCTGGTGGAGGTGATTCCGGTTCTCTAATCTACGATATTGATGTTGACATTACAGATGCTGATAAGCCTACTGCAGCACTCATACCCATGGCTATGATCTGGGGTGGTAATGATGGTGGATCGGTTATTTCGGGCTTTGGCGATGTCACATATGCGACCCCCATTGGCGCAGTGTCGAATGATATCGAGTGTGAAATTGGATGGGATGAGGGAAGTCTCAAATTTTGCTAAGCGAAAGATGACTTTAGTGGTTGGACCTTACATTCTGATTTTGACTAGATATGGACGGAGGCTATAGGGTGGAATTGGTCTGGACCAGGATTAAAATAGATTTGATTATAAGTGGAGAGGGCTTTACGGGCTAGTGAAGCGTCGGGCTTAATGAATTTATACTTATAATGCTGGCTTTTTATAGTTTTATGAATTTATGACTTTACAATCATAACTGAACTACATGTACTTCAAAAAATCAACAGGAAATTCCTGTAATGATTCTATTTCATGTATCTGTCACATCTTTGATTCTCTCTCTTTAGATTCATGAAGTCATTATCGACTCCAGTTGCCACGTTGAATTTTGTCTGTCAATTCGTATCATATCAGTTCCTCTTCCTAACCATCAATGGGTATGTCAAATCATTAGATTACTCACCTCAATCTAGAACGTCAACTTCTCATTCCAAATAAATACAATAGTTGGCTCTTTAAGCGTAATCAAGGGAGCGAATAATCTCTATAGGATTTCATTGCTAATTATATTGATAGAACTAGATTAATATAAATAAGCTTTATCAAGACGGTTAGCTATTTTCTTGATAAAGCTATTGATGTATTTGTTTTTGTGATTGTTCCTTGAAAATAATAAGATTCTTGACTATTCCCTAAGGTGCGAGAAATAGGCTCCATCCCTTAAAAAGGGACTTACTAACCAAGTAGATCATTAAAAGTTTTTGAATATAATACAACCTTCACATTTATACCTTAATATAAGATTTTATCAACATTCCTTCTATATTGAAATCTCGAGTCTATTAATATTATTGGTATTAACTTGGTTAATAAATAGAAGTGCTTAGTTCTATTATGGTTATACTATTCTTGATCATTATTATCTATGGGAAGCTAGTACTTAATATAAGGAAGCGCTAGCGCGAAGCTAGCTAATACAGTGCCCTATTTGATCACATGATCTATGTCCCGACAAATATATATCAATTTTCAATAAAAAATATTAAATTAGAAAAAATCGATTTGCAATCAAGATTTTAGATTAAAAATGATGTAATTGAAACCCCTTTAAAATAGCGATTCTATCTAATAAAGCTTTATCATTCAAGTTATATCATATAGTCTACCTTTAGAGCACATTTCTCGTGGCTTAGGGGAAGAAACACACATTCTATTTTGTTTATTTTGATCAGAAACACTGTCAGAGTCTCATAGGGAGAAATTGCTTTCCCCGAATGGGACTTAGTCGCTTGTTTAAAAAGCTGGCAGATGGTGGGAGTTATGTTGAGATACATTGTCGGGGAAGGAGATCGGATCTGGAGATGTGATAGATTGTTATGATGGGGTAGGAAATGCGTGATAGCAAAGTGCTGTTATAGGGGAGGGATTTGGCTATCTTTTGTAGTAGGGGTCAAAAAATCGAAATTTTGTTGAAGATTGGATGTTCAGGGAGTGTTTTGTGAGACTTGGGTGAGTTTGCGGAGGGAACCTGTATGGAATGAGTGGATTTGAGTGGAAATGCATACGCGGACTAGATCCTAGAAAGAAAGCATTACGATCATCAAAGCAAGATTTGGAATAATCATGAGAATTGGTAGCAATCCTGAAGTGAAGTCATGAAAGAAGACATCTTACGCTGCACATCGTTCTCAGCCGGAGAAGTAAATCCAGTGGGTTGTAAACAGCGCACCACATTCAATGTTATTGGTGAGTTTTTCTCATATATAAGGAAGTATCAATGCGAATGTATGAGAACTTGAAGAATGTAGAAGATGAAGAAGAGCGAGTTGGTGAAATGGACCAATTGATGCACTGAAAACATGGTTGTGAAATTGACTAGCTAATGTATCTATACACAAATTGACAAGAGGAATGAAGAGATAATATACATCATTAGATGCAAAGAAAATCCGGTTATTTCAGACAATGATATCAAAAGAGAAGAGAACAACAAGAAAGGAGATTGAATATACAAAAAATGTGGCCTGGATCGTCGATAAGGCTCTGGCACTCGAGTTTCCAAGAGTATGTGGAGCTGACGTGCGTGCTTGGCAAAAGCCTGACTTTGAAGGGAATCCCATGAATGGCGCAAAGAATTCAATGCGCCTCGGTAACACGCTCTCCATCGTATCCAAAAATGTCTGGACGAAACTGTTGGCCACCGGGTAAGCCGAGACGTATTCTTTCATCTCGAGATTCGTGCAGAGTCCACATCTCGGTAGTTGGTGAATATGTTTGCAATTTTTGAATTTTATCGCTCGCTGCTTGTATGCCATTCTCTGTTGTCAAGATTGTTGCCGCAAGTTGAGATTCTAATTGGAGAGGGCTGTACTGTTCGTTCGGATCTTCCTCAATGGCAAGGTGATTTTCGTAGTGCGAGACCATTGCGCAGTCGTGTGAGAAGTAATCCAAGTGACAATAAGTATATTGAGAACTAGGTTCATAGGTTTGGGATTCCAATTCATGCAAGTTATTCTCTGTCATATAGCCAGTATTATGGCTGGAGCCACCAAAACTAGCTGCATTGCTTACGAAAGACTCTTTTTGTTGTGATCGATGATCGGAGTGGGAGAATTGTGGATGAGGACCCGCGGTAGATTGTGTACAGGACTGGGGAAATTCTTCTTTTTTTGGGCCAGCAAAATTACGAGATCGATTGTGGTCAGCTTTTAGGTAGTCATATTGATGAAGCGATTCATTCTCAGTGCTTATGAAAGTCAGTAAGATAGTCCCAAATAAGTGATGTTATCTGTGGTAGCACGCACCTAGATCTGGATCCTTTCCGAGACTGCCTATGAGATGATGCCGAGTTTGAAGACATGCTGTAAGAAGTAATTTGAAAATTTTAATGCTTGATGATAAAGCTGATCACAAGAATGAAGCGGATGTGAGCCAGAAAATCGGTAGCCTGAGATAAAGGCTAATTATAATAACTTAAGTAACAATCTTCGCAGATCTCAATTTGAATGCTTGCGCAGAGGATATAAAATGAAGAAAAATAAGAAATCTTATACAAAACCTCTGATGAACCTTTCTCTTGGAAACCTAAGAAAAGATCAATAGAGCATCGTTCCAAATGGCAGGTAGAACATCTACGATGCAAGACGCAGGGGAAACGGCCCGACGGTATGGCTGTGTAAGCTTGTTCTTCAATTGATAGAAGGCATTCGGAATTATGACCCCATTCCAAGCTAGTTGAATTCAAATTGAAGAAAAATATGATGGTACGAAGTTAGATAACCAGACACTCACACGAACATGGGCGTATGATTGGATATAGGAAGAGCACTCTGTTTAAAATTTCCAGCAATGGCGGTAGGGATTTATTTTCAGAAAAACATCCCATTGGCAGAAAAATGGGTAATTTCGCCAAGGGACTACTGAATTGGCAGATGTAAGTGCTGATTCTCTTGAAGACTTTCAATGGGCATCGGCTATGCACCTCGACTAAGCAACTCAGGGGAGCAGGAGATCGTCATAGTTCGAGCTGTACGAGGCACGGTCTGCTCGACAGTTTTGGAATCAATTCTGCATATTTTAATCATGCAGACCTGGCTAGAAGTCGTGGAAGGCAGGTCATGAGCGGCCCGTTTCAGACCTGTTGTACTCGCAGACAGCCATCATCGTAAATGTATAGAAGGGGCTCATGTCATTAGCCCCTGCTTCCTTTGACCTTATTGGATATCCGAAGAATATATCTTCGAGCTTCGAAAGATCTAGAGCGACGGAATGAAATTAAGCAGCAAGCAATTTGTACCTTGTACAGTCGGAATTGGAAGGTGGCAAGAACCTGAAACGGTATGATGTAGAAAGCTTCATCGTTAGGATGGTACCTTAATTCAACAACTGATATAATTCACAAATGTAATGAATTAGTGGTAAAGTTCTATTTTTTGATGTTTCAAATGTTTGGGGGACGTTGGGGGACGACGGGTGGGACACTAAGATGTTCGCATTCACCCCGCTTACGTAATACAAATGCCTATTCATGAACTTCCAGGTTTGAATTGTCTACACCAAAATCGACTTTACCAGCTCATTACCTTGTGAGATGAGAGACCATGACCTCAGACTTTCCATGAGCACATGTTACCTTTTAGAATCTAGCATTGTTTCTGGGACGGGTATTCGCAGAAGAAACGAACAGTTCTCCGTTCACGACATGACTATCACTGCGAATTTTCAAACACTCGTACCGACAGTCCGTAGCTCTACAGATTAAATTGCTACTTCAGTCACCAGTCATCCAGTTACACCCGTGCTGCAAAGTAAAGGCACTCACCTACATGAAGATCCATAATTGAATGCAGTGAAGTCAAGAGCCTTTCTAATGCTCGTGGCTTAAGCATGGTTTACTTGAGCCTCGTGCAGGGCCTCTAGGTCTCACTGCACCGTTCGCCGATCCCGATTTCAAGCTATCTGATAGGTGACAGATATGCAACATGAAGTCAGCTGAGCAAATAAAGATTTTAGATTTGAGTTTCTCGACCCTGTTATTTTAAGGGCTTCAATCTCACATCTGAGAAGCATTGATGAGGCTCAAGCTTTTTCCGCAGTTTGGGGTTTAGTTCGTTTAAGGCATTGCTCTTATACCACGACACGAGCCAACACTCCACTGATTCTATTGAATACCCGGATATACAGCTGCGTCAGCACTGACATCACGTACCTAGTTTTATGGCTCCTCCTAGACTCGGCTCCAGGTTTAGGTTCAATATATGCTACATTGGAGGAGACCGAGATATCAACTCGGTATTTCTCCTTTTGCTTGCTCTTTTCATGGAGAGATATGGAACAGGCAATTGCGTTTGCCAGATTTCCTCGTAAGGTTTCTCAAACACAAAGCACGAAAGAATGCGGATACGTACGTTACGGCGCGCACGCATCTAATGTGTTTCACATCTTTCCTGTAGTGTACATATAATTTCCAAAATTCACATTACACTATAAGTTTGCCTGGCGTACGAGATAATGCACAAGGAAACATATCGTCGTCACGTTCCGCAAAATCTATGCCGGAATAGCTTCCGGATGAGCCTCCGCACATGAAAGTTCCATCACACGGTAATTTTTGAGTTACTCATAGGGATTGCTATAATGGCAGCAATGTGAGCCTCATTTACTAGCCATTAGCTCTTTGAAGCACAGCTTCTCTGACAGATCTTCTTGACCGACAGGATCTCATATTAAATTTTACCTCTTATCGTCAAACACTCTTTATTGCACTTCATTCTATCCTTTTTCATCGCTTAACATCAAAGATGACAAAAAGAAAGTGTTCTTTTTGAGAAAATCAAGAACAAAGAAATGCCAGACTCGGAGCTCTATTCATTTCTTTGTTTGATCTCATAAAGTTTTTGCAGTACGGAGAACAATCAATCAACCCAACTCAGGCTGGATGTATCAGGTCTCGACCTCGATTTCAGTGGATTGATTGTGATAAATTTGCTGAGTTCTATTTCCTACGCTACTTGCATTGCTTCAAATATAATGTCTATAGACAATATGCAAGCATGTCTCGATTCCCAGTTATGAAATGATAGTGCTAGTAACACTATCAAATATTTCATTATCTCGTAACCTTCTGGAAGAGAAGTCCTTGAACTCGAAAAGCTTAATGCAATCTTTCAACTACCTTGAAACAACTACTTTGAATCTGAACTGCTCATTCAAACTCTCTACTCTCTCTACATATACTATGCTTCTTCACAACTCGAATCCTGCCATCTCACATCTCTTACCCATCAATTTTTCATCATCACATTTTTTTATCAGGTTTCAAAAAACTCAAACATCATTCTATATTTTTGTACTGTATATTCTTATAAAGCTTTTATTTTTACATTGGTGAGTCTTTGACCAGCAGATATCTTCCAAGGCAAATGAAAAGAAATCATAAGTCGTAAATAAATTGCAAAAGTCAAAAGGTGGGATAAACAATAGAACCAAAAAGTCGTGAAGCATAAGTCGTTACCTTATACCCGGTTTGTATGTCTTTCCTACCTTTTCCTTGTTTCCTATCCAAAAAAAATACACTTGCCTCTTCTCTCTCCACCCAAGACCTGTGTCAAGGGCCTCGTATTCTATCACAGCTCCTCAAGCACTGCTACCTGAGCAATCACCCAATCTGAAACTTGCCAACTCCGTTCCCTCGAAAACTCTACCCGAGCATCTTCTTCTCTTCTTGTCCTCCTTCAAAAAGTCTGTCAATCTCAAATCCGGCACGCTGCACCATTCCCATGTAGCCAAACTCGGACACCAATCTAGACTTGCGGACGCAGCTGAGCTAAGTGTAAGAGATGAAGAAATGGGGATACGGCAAACGGTAGGACAGAGGAAAGTCTTGATGGTGAATGTAGGGCTCTGTTGAATCGGGGATTCGGGGGAGGCTGGGAGCTCGATTGGAGATTCGGGAGTGATTGGGAGCTCAATCAGAGTCGGAGAATCGATTTCTGATGGAATATACTCCCAGACTTCGAGATCTGAATGATTCTCGGGAACAGGGAGTTCCAAGATTTGCGCTGCTGTCATCCAGTCAGCGCGGTCGAGCAAAGGAGTCTTTGTAGCAGATGAAGAGTCAACGAGTTTAACTGTGTGGAATTTTGCTTCATCTGAATGGCTCCAGCTTTCAGTTGATTTCGATGATTCTTGTGATATTGTTCGCTTTAGAACATTGGCCTGGAGGGTTTCAGCTAATGCTGTGGATGCATCTGCGAGGTTGATTGCGAGTTCAACATTTTTCTCAAGCATGACAACCTTCTTGGACTCTTCAGCTGAGTGTTTGAGTGCAATCTGGAGTTCATTTTCAAGAAATTCAACCTTTTTCGATTCTCTCTCGAACAACATTTTGAAGTGGTCTGCAAAGGCTTTCTGTTGACTTGGAGCGGCACGGGCCGCGCGAAACTCTCGCACCTCTTCTTCGAGTTGCTCGTTCTTGTCTTTGAGTTGATGAATCTCTTCCTCAAGTTGTCGGTCCATGTTTTCGACTTCTCGGACTGCGTTACTGAGCTTGATATTGGCCTTGTGTGTTTTTTCCGCGTAGATTTTCCAAGCCCGCGTTTCTTTCAGGGTTGCTTGCGCTTCTGCGGTGAACATCGGGGGTATTCTGACTGAACGGTGTGGTTGGATTAAAGGATCGACTTTCCTACCTTCTACAGTAGTTGCTGTCAATTTAGGAAGCTTGATAGTGAGACACGGGGGCAAGCTATTGTGAAGACACAATGAGGATTGTGAATTTGGACTTGGTGATTCGAGCTCACTGAAGTTGGCCGGATTCGAGCTGAGTGGAAGGCATGGCGTTCTAGCAGCTACCGGCAACTCATGATATCTGGCCACCTGCACTGCTTGGCCATCAACGATTTTTGCGACGTTGAAAGGTTCAGATACTATCATTCGTCTGATCTTAGTCGAACTACGTCCCCGAAAAGCCATGAAAGTGGACCTCATTGGAGTGGGAATTCTCCGCATGATCTTTCTCTTCATGATAACTATACGTCTCGTGTGTTGATGATGAAGCCAAAAGTATTTCTGGAGACGATTTCTGGTTGGCGACATTGACCCGGTACGTCTGACTTCACCAAGATCAAGATCTATTGAGGCGCGTTGAGAGTCTGATATGGGATATCGACATTCCGGTGCCGAGCTACTTGTCGCCTGCGACATATATTGTGGCATAGAAGTATTAATTCTGAGACTCTCAATCCCTGATATACGTCTGACCATTCTAGGGCAAAATGATTCATCCATGATATAAGTTTCGCCTACCTAGTGTCTTGAGTTTTCGAGAGGTGGGTGATCAAGATTCTTCAAAAACTTGTGATTGACACTTACTGCTGGGATGGGTTATTTATGATGGCTGTTAGGCGTTGCAGATGGAGAGAGATTCTGGAGAATTTGGAAGAGTCCGAAAAAAAAAAGCATCATATATCGTTGTAAATTTTAACTGTTCAACCTCTGTTCCAAAAATTATGATTATTGATATTTGTTTATCGTTGACAAACAAAGAGATTGAGATAACAATGTAAACAAAGCAACCTACCAAATTCTCAAATACCAACAAAGAAAAATCCAGAGGATAATTCTACATCTAAAAATTCAGAAAGAAAGCTCACGTGATAACATTTAGCGCTATATGATTTATAACTCACAGCTAGATTGTAGGCTTGATGGTATGGTCGCATCAGAGATCATTGAATCTGATTTGATCAGCAAAGACACACTGGTTCGCATAGCAATATCGGTAACCACATCAATAGTAGTTACTCCCACCCCGAGAAATTGAGGGGGTTCCAAGCCTCGAGTCACGACTAAACGGAAGGTTTGAGCCAGATCTCTGCGCTACTGCAGGAAAGTTAGCATAACCCGGAGAAAGTTTCCAGAACAGACAGATATACCTGATCGACCACTTGGTCTAGAAAATTCTGATGCTAAAGACGCTCCTGGATTTCCCACTTTTAGACCTGCTCGCATACCATAGCCTACAAAACCGGGCGGTTGACCAGAATTAACATTGACACTTGACAATGGAGTTCGACGAGGGGTAGCTCGATCATGTGGTAAAGGTAAAGGTGTTCCAGCGATATGGCTTTGTATATTGTTCATGCCGATGCTTGTAGGAGGGAAATTGCTGGATACTAAAGGCTGTCGATGAGAAGAAGGAGTCGCCTGAACATGATTATCTGTAATTTTCTTCGTAAGTAGTTCATGGTCAAATTTTGGTCATGACAAGATGCTTTCCTACATTTCTGAGACGCATGAATTTGCCCTTGGCTATCAATAGTATCCCACTCGCTACTATGTCGTCTTCTTTGAGGTGGGGGCGGCATGGTTGAGTCGTGAAAACCGCTAGTACGATTTAGTCCACCGGTCTGTCGATGTGCGTAAAGAGGTGGTCTGTGTTCATTTGTGCCTGGATTGTCCGTAAAGCGATTACCATTTGACGTTGCTTGTAATGTATCATTAACTGCATTTGAAGCCGCAATCTGAACTTGATCCAACATTCCTCGACGCTTTATTTTATCGTAAAGTTCTTGGGTCTGAAGTAACTTCTTATTTCTCTCCTTGAGATCATGATGAAGCTCCTCATTCTTTCTTCTCAAAGCATCGTTGTCCGAATTCATTCCTACATAACTGTTTAGTTTTTACTTGGAAAAAGAGGAAACCATATAAAACCCCACCTTGCATTTTGTTGCGGAGGTTCGATATCTCGCTGTTTGCATCATGTATTATCTTGTCCATCTGAAAATTCAGCGTTGAATACTTGTCTGTCAAACTTTTGGCAAGGTATTCTTGATAAACACTTCAAGTTCGTTAGTAAAGCTTGTAGCATCAGACTTCAGGAACAAACATCTCTTGAGTTGTTTGATATGCCCAGAAACTTAAGGCTCGGCCTGCACACTCCATTATGACGCTTGGATTGAGTCCACTCAACACGCTCGTCTTATAGTCTTCACTCGGGTTTAAATTTGTAACAACAACATCGTCGGGATTTGGTAGATGCATGTCGCATGCTGGACATGTTGTTCGTCGATTCTCCCGTAGGCTTGTTGAAAGCTGGGATTGATTTGCACACTCGACGCAAAAGACATGACTGTGAAGAATAAGTAATGAAAATTTATAGTGAAATTGTGAATATGAAAGATGAGACCGGAAATCGTTGAAAGACGAACCTGCAGGTAGTAACTACTGCATGATCCTTCAACTCTTTCCTGCATTTCAATGCATTACATCGAAGAATAAACTCCATTTTCTTTGTGCATACACCGTCGCCGAACGAGGCTCCTTCTCAGAGCTTCTCTTCTTCGTCACCTACATTAAATGCCCATTGCCATTTTGATAATTGAAATTGATGATTTTCAATCAAAAGAAGCAACACTCGATGAAACAAGTTGTCTTGCTGGTTCCAATACAGATGCGACTTGGTGGATAGAACTGATGAGAGTGATATTTTGAGTTCGAAGAAAACGGCCCGAGCCGAACGGGGAATACATTAAGGGAAATCTTATTTTTGGGCGGTCAAAAGTGGCATAAATCCTTACCCCACAATTCTGTAAGCTGTGATAAGTGAGTGACGTTGGGATGCCAAGCAACGCTCGAAAATAGATTTCGTGTTCCGATATCAAAATGTGATGGAGCTGGATACTTATACTATCTGATCATACCGGATGTTCATACTCGTATTTACGTAGGAAGATATACGACATTGAAAGTTGATATCATGCCAAGTCTCTCACCGATGCCCTGATGCATGCAACATGAACATGGTATCATCTTGGTGCATCTTCATCCGGGGTACGTCCGGTATGCATGGGAATAGTTTCTCCGTGAAACCCTTGTATAGGCTATCAAAAGTGACATGTAGGATGGACGAATGGTGGGATGGTCGCATATCTTACGACAAGTTCCAATTCTTCCACTGAAAGAGTACCAATCAAATATTGGGATTCATCTTCGAGGTACAACCTCTAGGTGTTTGGTCGGCAAGCCAATGTGCATTTAGCAAAAAGGGAATCCTTCAATGACCTCAAATTGCTGCGGAGATGATTTGATCTTAGTAGTGGATAATCTTCATGTATGATTGTACACCTGGTACTTGTATTGAAATCTTTGCCTCCCATTTTTACAAACTCATGATTGGCAAATCATTTATCTCAATAAAGATTATAGTGCAGGCGCCAAGGTTTTCCAAATAGCATAAGTTCATCAAATCTGTCATTCATGTTTCCGATTTCGACTGAAAGAATTTAGAGGCAGTTTTGGAATCTAGAGACTGCTTTCAATAGTACTACAAGATGCGGTTGCAAAAGTTTCGTTCTTTGCTGGCAGTTCTGTCCACAAGTATTCTTCTTCCATCATCCGTCCTGGGAATCAATTCTACTTCCCCTATTGTGACCGTCACCAACGGTTCATACATTGGGAAATATGTTTCTGAATGGCAGCAAGACCAATTCCTGGGTATACCCTATGCTATTCCGCCCTTGGGAGACCTCAGATTTGCTAGACCAAAGTCCTTGAACACTTCGTTTACTGGATATCGGGATGCAACACATTATGGTCATAGCTGTTACCAATATGGAACAACTTTTAATCTTTCTGAGGACTGCCTCACTCTCAATGGTATAATAATCAGTCAAGAACACGCCGGATCAATGCTAAATGATGCAAAATCTAGTGATAAGGCCAGCAGGAACTACACCTGACAGCAATTTGCCTGTCTTGATTTGGATATTCGTCGGTGGATTCTATACTGGAGCAACAGCAGATCCCCAGTCAGTATTTAAAGGACATTTCAGATGTTCAATATATTCCTAATAATTCCCAGGTACAATCTTTCTGGCATCACACATGTTGGACAACAAACTGGACAACCTATTATCACAGGTAATCTTAACTCGCTTTTTTTGGCCAATACATCTCTTACTTTAGTAGTTTCCATGTACTATCGTCTCGGAGTTTGGGGCTTTCTCCAAACACCTCAAGTTCTTGCTGAAGGTGGCTCCAATGCTGGACTTCTTGATCAAAGATTAGCATTGAGATGGATAAAGGAGAATATCGCATTTTTCGGCGGAGACCCAAAAAAGATCACGGTCTGGGGAGAATCCGCTGGCGGTCAAAGCATTAGTTATCATCTGTACTCTTACGACGGCAGAGATGACGATTTGTTCCAAGCAGCAATAATCGAATCTGGAAGTCCAACTGGAGCTAGTCTGTACGAAATTGACTTTTTCTTATTACTTTTTTTCTTCTTTGCAATCCAAGCCTTCCTGCTTTAGCTCAAAGTCTAACGGGTTTTAGGAATCCCCTCGGTTACTATACGGTACCAACCGAGAATCTAACCCGAGCCACCGGTTGTTGGACATCCACGAACAAACTCGCTTGTCTACGAAGCCTGACTTCAGATCAGTTATGGAAAGCACAAGTCAGCCAACAATGGAATCCCATTGCAAGTTACACCGTTTCTCCACCTGTACATTCATAATTTCAAGCCAATTTCGATATTCACAGAATTACATATTTTCAAATAACACTAACTCTGCCTTAGGTCGATGGTGATTTTCTAACTGATTACCCCAGTAGCCTAACACCTCAAGGGAAGTTCATCAAGGTCCCTCTCTTAATTGGAGCAAATAGCGATGAAGGAACCAGTTTTGGTGTTGCCGGACTCGATAACGAGACAGCTATCTTCAACAATTTACTCGTATACCGAGCTTCAAATGCTTATGCCCTATCACCGCCAGCTGCTAGAAAGCTTCTTGAGTTGTATCCTGTATGTTATCTGAAGTGGTGATCGAGTACCTGATAGCAAGACTGACCGTAACAGAATGATCCCGCAAATGAACCTCCATATTACATTACCAATGCTACAATCTTCCCGTCCAAGGGACTACAGTAAGTAACCCTGAGATGTGAATATTCTTGGCCCTCTTCGTACTAACACAAGAACCAGATGGAGACGTAGTGCTGCTATCGCAGGAGATCTAGTAATGATATCCGGTCGTCGAAAGGTAAACATATGTTCCTATCCATCCTATTTCCTCTTTAGTACCAGCTTCTAACCCAATAATTCTCATCTAGCTGTGCGAAATCTACGCCGCTGCTTCTCAATCAGTATATAGCTATCGCTGTAAGTCCCATCCCCTCAACCTGCACCTTTTCGCCCACGTTAAATCCTTGTAAAACTAAACCTCTTCCCATCTAACAGTCGATACATTTCTCTGGAATGCTGCGGTTACTGATGGAGCAAAGCATTGTAAGTCTCGCCACTTTTGACCCTTTCCTTCTATCATAATCACACAGCTAACATTCCCAAGTCGTGAATGTTGTCTTTTCCTTCCAAAACATCTCCGGCGCTCTCGGTCCCCTCCCCCAATATCAGTCCTATCTCGATCTATCACGAAATATCGGTAAAGCCTATATCTCATTTGTGAATTATCACGATCCAAATGTTCTGTCCAATAGCTCTTTATCCACGATATCCAATAGTACGACTAGTATCAGCCCAAACCTTCCATATTGGCCACTTTACAATAAAGATGGCCCGAAAAATATGGTCTTGAACAGCAACAAGACATTTATAGAAGATGACACATGGAGGAAGGAGGGGATTGACTTTATCAACTGGGGTGGCGTTGATAGAGAATTGTGGTCTTGAGGATTCAAGAAAATGAAAGCGAAGTGGGTCAGGGGAGAGATAGAGGAATCAAGGGAAGATATGAATGAAATGAAAGAGACGATTTAAAATTACTATTCATGACTTACTTGAATTAGATTATTATGGAAATGTACAATAACGAGATAGGATAAACTTCTAAGACGTATTATTTGCAAATTTCAGAGAAAGTAAATCTATATCTTTATAATCAGTTGACTAACGTATCAAAGTACACGGGAAGTCCGTATTACCTCTCTCTATATAATCTAAGTCCATACTGATAAGTTTCATAAGACGGTATATCATCCCGCCGGAACTGCTTTCACGCTTAATGCCGTAGACGGTAGTTTACATATATGTACAGAAGAAAGACTGTGTGTTGTTAATACTAGTGTGATTACATAACTCATTGCGGCTTTTTGTCAAGATTCTACTTATGCCCTCGCTGAACACTCAGCTTAGATCATCGGGAGCAGCTATTTCCTCTCTTCGGACTAGATGGTATTTCGGTTATGTGCATTTGGTGTTGCAACGACTCCGGAATTTTCATCTATGTCTCTCTAATTTTGGGTACAATACTCACTCGCCTTTAGATAAACTCCAAAATCAGCGCTCTTTCAAGAATTGACCCATTGCAATAAAAATAATCGCAGTCTAGATCAAGCATCATTCATTGCAACCATCAGAAAGTTTCGCTTTAGCTGGTTATTTGATACTAGAATTACTGTGATTGTATTGGTTTGTTAAACTTCACCTCATGAGATCAACTAGCCAAAGTAAATAGTCCCATCCATCCATTATTTTTTGTGGGATATTAAACAGATATTTAGCTCGCTAAATCAAGGTGATTCTTTATACTATTGGATTGTTAATATTAGTGCTGATACTTGTCAAGAAACACAAATTAAGCCACAACGCCGCAATATTGGACATTCCAAGGTTCTTCAGCTCATGATACCTAGGATTACAAGCAACATATAAAGTCTCTATGATTCTTACCGACGATGTCTGCATTTGCCGTCGAGATCAATAAATCAACTACCCCTCCCCAGTGCCTGCGACTGCAATCTCAACATGCTCTGCACCACCTGCCAAAACATCTCATTTGTTCCCTTACAACAGACTAGCGTTACCTTTCGAAAAGATGCGCCTGAAGAAATACGGGCCGCGTACTCTAACCATCGATTCTTCTTTCACGCAAGGCGTCGTTCATTAGAGATAGATGACTTTCGACCCGACTGCCAGCTTTGCAAATTAATGACTGCTCGACTTCATTGCAATGTGAATGGATCCTCAAATGATAAACTCTCTGCCGCTTTGGATTTCACAGCCTTGGTTGGAAAAGATGACTCGTTTTTGAACTCAATGTTTAAGAACTGGACGCGAGTAATATTAACACAGAAAGGGGAGTTTTCCAAATCGTGCGACGGTCGTAATTTTGTGAAAATCGACCGTGGAACTAATATGTCGGGGTCTTTTAATATTCACTTTGGGCATTTATCGGCGGAGATGGATTTGAATGCACTTTTCGGTTGGTAATATTTTGCTTCTAATAGTGTGTTTCTCGACTGATTTCCGTAGGCAAATTACCTCGTGTGTTTTCCAATGCTTCCTTTCTAAGCTTTCCAAATCAGCGATTTGAAGACTGTGCTGATGGATTTGACGCATCTATGAAATTGGCAAGCACATGGATGATTGATTGCTTTAATCACAAGCTTTGTCGAGAAACTATAGGGACGCTTCCTACTCGTGTCATATATATTGACGAGAATTCCAGTATTGCGCCGCGTCTCGTAGAGCCAAAAGGACATGTAGCTGCCTATGCTACTTTAAGTTATTGTTGGGGCAAAATGGGTCAATTACGATTAGAGAAAGCAAACCATCTTCAGTTTTTGAATGCTCTTCCTGTTCAAATACTCTCCAAGACGACTAAAGACGCCATTAGAGTTACTTGAGCACTATCAATAAAATATCTTTGGGTAGATGCTCTATGTATTATTCAAGATTCAGCCGAAGACAGATCGAGGGAGCTCGCTGTAATGGGGAACATTTACTCTCGGTCCGTCATCACAATTGGCGCTGCTAATGGCGACCATGCACATGCAGGACTTTTTGCGAAGCGCGACCCACATCAGCAGCGACCCTGTCCCGTTTATGAAATTGAAAACAATGGTTTTAAAACCCAGATATTTGCTGCACTTCCTCGAGACGATGAACATGGCACGATACTGGACAGTCGTGGGTGGATCTTCCAGGAAGAAGTGCTTTCAGCTCGGACTCTCAAGTTTTGTCCTGATGGCCTTCGCTGGTCTTGTGTGACTTTATGTGCCACAGAAACTACACCAAATGGCAATTCGCATCCATCCAATAGACTCGATTATAGGCTCAGAACTTGGCTTCATTTTCCTGAATGGGAACCAGGGTGGATTAGTACCTTGGATCCGGACAGACGATATTTTCAAGACTGGTATGAAGCTGTATTGAGCTTCACTGTTCGGGATTTAACCTATCATACAGACAAGCTGCCTGCACTTGCTGGTATCGCAACCCAAATCCACAATCTCCGAATATATGACTATCTGGCTGGTTTATGGAAGCAAGACTTAGAGTATGGCCTACTATGGTATGTTGGTTTTCAGCCTAAGAAATATAGTGGAAGGTATTCAATTCCATCTTTGTTGGACGAAGAATACTATACTGTTATTCCAAAGAATGGTGGCGGCATACCAAAGGCCGCATCATCTCTGGTAGAGGGAATGAGTCAGCTTTCAATAGGCAATGTCGTCACAGACATGCCCTTCTTGAGGAATGTGGCTATTAGCTCATCATGAACAGCTCAGCTCCTGAAAGCGGCACTACCTGATCTCCAAAAGCGAGACGAATTTGAAGCAAAGTCTCCATCATGGTCGTGGGCCTCTCTCGAGCACGAAAAGATCAACTTTCTATACAGTCACTCGGGATTGAAACCATCCGGAGGTCCGTTAAGCCACTGCCTCGAAGTTGACTGCCAGCCTCCAGATAAAGGAAACGTATTTACACAAACATTGCCCGGCCATATGATTCTGACAGGTCACTTGAAGCGAGCTCAAGTACACTTTGAAAACTACGGCTACGATACTCAGTACCCTACACCCAACGTATCTGCGGGTCGCTGGCCGGGAACTCTCGTGCAATTGAAGGCCAACGCTTCTGGTGAAGGCGAGATAATTGGATTCGTCGCGTTAGACTCGGACCCAGTAGCTAGCGGCCTAAGGGTGAATATTTTGGCTATTTTATTGATGCGAGAAGATGATAAAAATTTGTCTGATGTGAGCATGGCAAAGAACGGAGAATTGTTTTACGATAGTTCAAATAAGGCTCCATTGACGTTCACCCATCTGCCTAATGGCAATATATCACTCAATCGTGGAACCAAACGATATCTGACAGGTTTGGCGCTTCAGCAAGTGTTGGATGTCAACAACCTAACCATTTTCCGGAGAGTTGGATTGTGTCAACTGTACAGAGAATTTTGGACGGATGAGCTGAAGAAAGATCCGAGCAAGCAAAAAATGAATCTCATGGTTGTTTAGGTGTTGATTTGAACTACCCATATTACTACTGTTGTCTGGCATCAATTCTTGTCAAAATTATATTTGATCGAGCTTCAAAGTATTGAGTGTACAGAGAGAAGCTAGAGCGGGGGGAGAAGCTCACCACATGGTATACTTTGAACTCCTTTCTGATTCTTGTACTGGCCCACTTATTTGCGGATGCCAGTTGCAGACTTTAGAAAGGCTACATTTTGACAAGTAGTAAACAATTGCTTTTCTACTTGATTAAAATCTGAGTCTTATTTGACGTAGGGAACCAAAACAAGAATCCCGTAATCGCCTGATATCTTTGAAAGTGCGAATGTGAAGGTAAAATGTCAATTAATCAAGGGAATAGCTCGCTAACCACCTGTATCAGTGTTATTTATCATCCTAAAGCTCTCCGCTCCACTTCTCCTCATACACCCACAAAGAACTCAAGGTCTCGACTTCACCCCATGTTCTGTAGCAGTGCGGACCTCAACATTTCCATCCTCCATACCGAAATATGCAGCCACGGGCTTCTGTCCACCGCCCTCTTCTCCAGCATTCGCAACCTGGGCGCCATTTCTACCATGGAAGAGACCAGTCTCCAGTACACCCACTATTCTCTTTAATCTTCTTCCGAGTGTGTGTACCTCCCAAGTGCCGTTTTCTCCGTCCCCCTTATCATTGCCCTTCAAATCTGAATGAATTAAAAGTTTTGGGAAAGGTGCGTCGATGATCCACATGCCGTTATCTGTAACTACTGGCCCAGCTTTCGCGCTTCCACCTTGTCTGATTTTTGGGTCCGGAGAGCCGAGCGTAATTAATATTCTTTTAATGGTTGGAGCGGCTAATGGTGCAATCTCGATTGGAATGGCTTTCTAAGAAGTGAGAAGACGAGGTTGGAGCTTTCGATAATCTACGCATTATCAGTTTGAGTCAAAGTCGCAAACATATTACCCAAATGCTTCACTGACCTGCTACACATACGAACTTCTTAGAAGAAGTTGCGACCAACTTTTCTTGGAAAAGACAAGCTCCACCTCCTTTTATACAGTTGAGATCTTCGTCAATTTCGTCTGCTCCATCAAATGCAACATCAAGACTTTCACGCTTTCCCTTCAAACCTAGATCTTGCAGACCCGTAGAAACATCAAAAGCAGCATCTCCACTCAGATGAAGAGGTTCAACAACGACTGGAGGCAAAGAATCAATGCTTCCTAAAGGCAGACCTGCTTCGATGATTAACTGTTTACTTTGATCGCCAGTGGGAACAAAGATCATTTTCGAAGTGATATCTCGACCTTTGGCAGCGATAGCTTCCACTACGTAAACGACAGTACTGCCCGATCCAATTCCGACATACTTGTAAGAGGGATCGAAGTGATCTTCGACTGCTCTGTATGCTGCTCGACGCTTTGAGGCCTCTACTGGAGAAAGGTTTGCGTAATCATACGTATGAGGAGTAGCATTTTCGGCAGCTGGAACCATCGAATTTGAGGAGGCCGCGGATTGACCGGGAACAGCTGGATTGTTGGAAGCCATTGAGTTTATATGATGCTGCTTAGATGTGTTCGAAAAATTCCTTCTAGATATATTTAAGAATTGTGGAAATACGGGATATATACTGCGGGAATGAACCGTAGTGGGACGAACGCTTATGAATGAACGCTGTACGGAGACTGTAGAGTTCTTGAGTCTAGCTGATTGTACAATCGGATGAGACAATTTATGAGAGCGAAAGAGTCGGAAAGCAAGATTGCGAGGATATATTTCCATCAAAACTTGGGTTAGGAAATGTCAGATCTTATTTTTGAATTTAAATAAAATGATGAAATAATAATTATTTTATTACGTGCCCAAATTTGGTGGGGTTAGTTTAGCCAAGTGGGATGAGATGGCCCGACTAGATTTTTGGACAAATTCATGCGACATTGCTGAATAAGATGATGCTCCGATCCGAATGGATGTTTATTCGGAGTGAAGCTTCGGTGAATACAGCCTTGAGGAGTTTCTCCGGAGTAAGCACACGCTAAGATAAGAGCTCAACTGCTCGCACGTGCCGATAAGAGCAGTAATTCTTAGATAAGCAAGGCTTCTGCTACAGTTCAGTGTTGGTTGATTAGATATATCATTTCATCATATCTACCGTATTCTCACACACTTTCAGGATATTCAAGGAAGCTATTGACTGTTACCTTTGTAGATCCAATACTCCACACACTCTATCTTTCTAACGTGTGCCTGTAAACTATGACGGAGATAATCATAGACCAGAACCCTCCTGTCCTTCAAGGCCCTTCCGACAAGGAAAAGAAATATGATCGACAACTACGATTATGGGCAGCTTCTGGACAGGCAGCGCTTGAGAATGCCAACTTATTATTATTAAACTCTGGTTCTGGCTCAGTTGGTGTTGAGACTTTGAAGAATTTGGTTCTTCCAGGTATGTGATAAGCCGATGGGGATATGCAGAGGACTCAACTAACGGGAATAGGCATTGGAAAATTTATAATTGCGGACGAGGAACTCGTAAATGAAGCTGACTTGGGTGTCAATTTCTTTCTTGATGAAGAGAGTCTGGGTAAATCAAGGGCGGAACAATGTGTGAAACTTTTATAAGAGCTCAATCCAGATGTGAAGGGAGACTGGTTTCCAAAACTCAAGGTAAACTTGCGAGTCTACTTGTTTACCATGGAATTTGCTAACATAATTAATGTAGGACGATAAACTAGACCAATTATTTGCGGAGGATCATCAAGAAAAATATACATTAATTATATATTCATTTCCAATCGAACCCAGGATCCTCGCCCTTGCAGAGAAATACAGCGCATCCCACAAAGTGCCTCTCCTCAGCATACACTCCGCGGGCTTTTACTCATATTTCAAAACGCATCTACCAGGAAACTTCCCTATCGTTGATACTCACCCAGATTCAACCGCAACAACAGATTTACGACTTCTAAAGCCATGGCCAGAACTTTCGAATTTTGCTGCAGATCTGACTAAAGAGATAGACACTCTTAATGATCATGAGCATGGCCATATACCTTACTTAGTCCTGCTCTTGCATTTCTTGGCAAAATGGAAAGAAGAAAGTGGCTCATATCCAACGTTATATAAAGATAAAGAGGCGTTCAGGACGACTGTTACGAATGGCACAAGAAGAAATAATGCCGAGGGTGGAGAGGAGAACTTCGATGAAGCTGTTGCAGCTGTGATGAAAAACATATCCGTACGAGATTTGAAAGATTCTGTGAAGGAAGTGTTCGAATACTCACCAACCGAGGTATTTTGAAGATAATTCAATCTAGCTAGTGTAATGCTAACTAACTTTACTTTATAGGCGGAATCCAATTCTGATTTTTGGATCATCGCTGATGCTGTGAAGAAGTTCTATGAAAAGCACAATGAGCTCCCACTTCCGGGATCGGTCCCAGACATGAAGGCTCAATCGAGTACATATGTACAACTGCAGAACATATATAAAGCAAAGGCTCGACAAGACGTCCAGGAAATACTAGAGACTGTCCGGGCACATGCACGTGGTAATGAGATCAAGACAGAAGAAGTAGAGGCGTTCTGCAAGAATGCTGCTTTCATCAAGCTTATCCGAGGCTCGGATCCGACAACAGATTTACAGAAGATAGCAAGTATGTTCACCTTATATTACCTCTGTTCGAGAATTCGCAATTAACGTGCTGATAGAACTGGAATCTGAAAAGGATGCAATCGCTCCTATCACATTGGACCCATTATCAAACTTCCCTATCTACTTGGCTCTTCACGCAACTGCCCATGTAGTAGCGGCTACTTCATCTGAGATCTTAGCCCAAATCGACAAAGAAGTACCAAATGTATCCTCTAACCCACGTGTCCAGAAAGTTGCAGAAGAAGTATCGCGAGCCAAAGGAGGTGAATTACACAACATTTCTTCGTTGACTGGAGGTTTGGTAGCACAGGAAATCATCAAAATTATCACGAAACAATATGTACCGATCGACAACACATGCATATTTGATGGTATCACGAGTAGGGCGCAAGTTTTGAGGATCTAATCGGGTAAAGTCTACTTGATTTGAGGCTAGCGAATAGGGGTGTTTCGCGAAAGGTTACAAGAGCATATGATCCGGGAATGGGAATGTCATGCATATCGAGATGTGGAGGCATAAATTAGATTAACGAAGATTTGCGAGTGTCATAAGGCCATGGCTAAGCAATAATGATATCACGATCAGTAAAATATCAAGTCAATTCGCACTATGATATCTTCGAGATTTTCAAAAATCGGTGTTTCAAAGGTGTGATAACCATACATTTTAATCACGCGGATCAGAATAAACCTGAGATTTTATACCTTGCAAGTCGCACTACATTCATGCATGCAGAAGATCATAAGATAAGCATGGAGGGCATTCTTGTTACAATATACGACAATCTTGTTTTGGTGACACATCTGCCGTGCAGTTCTAACACAGTTAGCACGACATTTCCGCATTCGCTTGCTGGCTTGCTGGCTTGCTTACCTGATTTGGTGGTCTACTTACATACATAGGTCTTTGTAAAAACGTGTTACACGACAGGATTTTCCACAACACCACTTCGCTGTTGGCAGAGGGGGACGTAGGATTACATGTGAGATGGCCCTGAATTCTCCGTAGAAGTGGGGTTCGGATGCAACGGGGAGGGACAATTTGGTAGCGAGGATGGGTCGACAGTGTTTTGTGCGAGGGTGTGGATGAGGATATGGATGTGGGAGGATGGGTGGGCTGGATTATCGGATGAGGTGGGGGATCTTCATTGGGGTGGTGCAGATGAGTTGTGAGAGAGGCTTAGGATTTGGAAGGGGTTGGACTGGATTGGGATGGGATTGTTTTGTTGGTATGAGTGCGGGGTGACCAGGAAAGTCATAGGTGAGAGGCGTTAGAAAGGAATTGCAAAGAAGGAGAGAAGAGAAAGGGAAGATTGTAAGGAGTTTCGGCCCGAAACTCCGATGGTATTCATATCTTGCTGAGTTAGTGATAGAGGCGAATCTTTTTGATGTAAATCAGGTCTTTTAGTCAACAAATATTAGGTAGATTTCCCCGCATTCGCAATGCCGAGATCGTAGAAATTCTTTAAGAAATTTAAAAAAAATGAATGCACCTAATCTTGAGCATAAAATCTCGATAAAAATTACTTGTGATGTGGCTGGGGTTTCTGAACGAGAATTCTAGAGGTTGACATCAGCTCGCTAATAATAAATAAGAGTACCCCTCATTCTCATAGTATCTTGGGAGCTGAATAAAGAATTGTCGATGCTACTATTTGGTAAAGACGAGCGTTGAATTAGCTGTGGGTTTAGATTTTTCTGCATTCTGATCTCGATCTAGATGAACCCCGAGTTTAGCGGGGTGTCATGCATGAAGCGAAAGTAACTGTGGCGTCTAGGTGTGTAGATTTGCGGGCCGAGGTGCGTTCAATACTAGTTTTTGAGATCAAAAATGGGGGTGCAAAAAAGATTTGAGGTTATTGATTTCACTAATTGGATTTTGCATGTTTGTATATGTCTGAAAATCGTGTTGTCAAATAATATATTGCTATAGTGGTTTCATATCATTTCGTAACATATCATATACAAACGCGTAACTTCATAGCCCATACGCATATAAAGATGTAACATCCATCCGCAGCTAATCATGACCCATCAAATTTTCTCGCTGCCCTAGTTAAAATACCCAAATTACTCCCCATGATGATGAGATCGGCTCTTGCGTAGACGGTACAATGTCTTACCTCAATCATAAACATACCGATCATTGATGGATGATATATGGCCCTTCGAATTGTGCCATGCCTGAATCATCATAATGCATTGGCAAACCATCATAGGGCATATCCAATCCATCTGGCAAATTCCCCCATAACATGCCATCCAAATCCCATATCCCCCCGTTATCAAGCATCATTAATTGTTCTTCTCCCATAATTTCAACCTGCTGCAACATATCACTATCCATATAATGTCTTCCATCTATTCCCCCCATTCGACTCATATCATCTGTCATATGGCTCAACCCTGGACTCGGTTGTCTAGTCAGAGGTCGCTTACTGACTTCATAGACCTTGCTCACCACTTCCCTACTTCGTCTAGCAGCCAAAGACCAATCGGCCATACCATCAAACGCTTCGAGCACAACTTCAATCTGTGATTGCCAAATCCGAACAAGATTCGTGTTCCATGATTCCCAGAATATACTGACAAGCGGAATCATGGACGCTTGATACATGAACCACACACCATTCCATTCCAACATCTGGTTCGGAGTCCATTCACGTGCTATATCTTCAATGGTTTCTTGGGCAATTTTGCGACATGTTCGGACAGCTGCGAGTTCTTCCTTGGTGGGTGAAATTCCTTGATTACCTCTATTGGCAAGATTCAGAAGAACAGGTCTATAAAGTACCATGCGAAGGTTTTGATACCTCCATTTCATGACGCATCGAGCAGTATGAATTGATTCCGGACAAGGTTCTGTAGAGCGTAAGATCCAAGGAAGATTATCATACCATTCTACGAGCTGTCTGTCGAGATTTGCAAGGTCATCAGTTCGGAGAAGTGGAGTTTGGGCAAGAGCGTCCTGAATTTGTGTGGCAACTTTGCAAAATTTGATATTCTCTATTAGGGGAGTAATATTCATATTTTGATTCTAGAATAATGTTAGCTATGAAAAGGTGTGTTGGAAAGGGATTTACAAACAGTGCTCATTGTTGATTCGGGAGGCTGCATGGATATAGCAGGGCCCCAACGACCCATAGAAGGTCTTCCCAATGTCGTAGACGCCCATGTATCAAGACAGAATAAACTCTACCACGTTTTTCGTCTCTGTTCTGCAATCAGATTGCTCTCAACGGTGTTCTCATGCATACTTTCACGATGTAACCCCATTGCACAAGCCATTCTCAAAGCAGCTCCACAAATAGCATTGGCCGTATTTGGACGATTGATGTAGTGAAGATAGAAACCTCCCATCAATGACAGAGCTTGTAACGTTTCCAAGTGCCCACTACCAAAAGAATCAATTCCTAGGTGGTCTTTTGCTTGGTTGTAGTAATTGATATGGTTGTGATCGTCTGATTTACTTGCGACAATACTTCCCATTGCAAATACCATGTTTAAGAGACCAAGCCATGGAGCATCTTGACGTCGCCCACTCAAAAAGTCGGCTCTAAACGTGGGTTCATCAAGTATTGGTACAAATATTTGCACTCTGTTGAAGTATGCATCAATTAGAGTCTGACCGTTAGATGACCATGATATCGCTTGTAAATCTTTGGTGGAACTTCCTGGTCGTGGTGTGGGATAGTTACTACTTGCTGAGATTTGCTTGTTATTAGAAGGTGCCAAGAAGAGAGATCGTAGTCTCGGTGCTACCTTTAGCATAACCAAAAGTGCGGCTTTAATTGAAGTCGCACCTAAGTACGACGACTGTCTATCAACTGAGAGAGATAAAGCATTTACATCATCCGCCTCTGTGGGTATTGGATCTCGATTTCTTCTTTCCTCGTCCCATTCAATATCTTGATTTGGTATCTGTTCAAGATTTGCCAGACTTCTATCTTCGTCCGACCCAGAGTTCAAGGGCGACCTATATTCCTGTGATGTTGGAGAGGTGTTTGAAGTAGAGGGGGATGTATTCGAGAGTACACTTCGCGGGGACCGATCGATGAGAGCAACGAGTTCATTTCGCGACAACGGCAACAATTGTTGCACATCTTGATCCGGATAAAGTCGTCGTAAAACTGTACGACATTCGTCTAGAGATTGAGAGAGAGCATCAAGGGTTCTACTTCAATCAGTATTTTAAAGCAGCGTTTGGAATTGCACAATTTTCGTACTTTCGAGATGGAATTACCCTCTGCCTATGTTTATCGTAATAACATGGTTTAGGAGAACGACATCCAACACATTGCCCACAAGGCTGTCGGCCGTCGCATCGAATTTTACGACGTTTACATTCTGCACATGCGTGTGGAGTTGTAATTCGTTTTGTTACTCCATTCGTCGTCGGTTTGGGGGTATCTACAATTATTGATTGTTCCGTGCTTAAAGTTTCGCGGGGTGGCGCCAGTCCTTGAACTAATACAACGTTGGAACAATGATCAGCATGGAACTTTCTTACTCCACTCGGTAATTCGGATGTCTTCTTTTCGAATATATACTTACAAGTATGAAACATTTTTGTTGAACCAATTGATGAAGGCATGAAAATGGGTGCCGATGGCCGAAGGACAATATCCGACCCACCTCGTCAGAATTCGGTTTGGATTGGATTGGGGTCTGGAATGAGTTGCGAATTGATTACAGCAAGTGCAGCTTTATCAACTCAATATGAAATATGACAGAAATAAGTTGATGATAGTATCTTCTTGGCCTCTGAGCTGAGAAATTGCATGTGCGTGAGTTGATGGTAAGATGTTCGAGGACGCTGGAGGTACGGGGAACGACTGCAGTGTTTCCGGTAAACTTCAATTCGTAAAATACTGGCAAACCAACGGTCACGGATGAAGGCGCCGACGTCGTTTTTGGGGGAAAGCTGACATTCGCTGACGGCAGCAGGACTCTTCTTTTGGTCAAAATCCTTGATATATTGGATATATTGCAATATTATATCCACGACGGTGTAGTTGTGAAACGTTGAAAGCTTCCTGGCGTTGTTTAATGCAACCGTGGGGCTTGTAAGTATTCTGGCCACAGCATATATGAATATGCAGATCCTCACGAGGAACATGAGCTGATTTCCTCTTAACTGGATCTCGTGCTTGGAAGGTACTCCAAGTTCCAAACCTCTTCCTGCATTGACAGGGAAATGAAAATTGGGATAGTCTTTGTAGGATACTCAATTGGGTCTTAATGAAAAATCATATGCTTGGGTTCTATGTCAGATTGACATTTTCCGTTGGTGTTCAGCAATAAAAGTCTTTGTAGATCTTTTGGACACGAGGATTGATGATCCCTCCAGTTTTGTATCCTAGCTTTGAGGATCGAAGGCTATATTAGACTCTTTAGACCTGTCGTACCACGGGGAAAGTTCTCTAGTTGTCAAATTTCATCTGATCTTTCTTTCTTCCGCCTCCACGATCCCATTTTCCCCAAGCAATTTCCCCACACGGTTCCTGTACTACGCTTGGCCAATTAACACGTCGAAAAGCAAGCATAACGCAGTAGTCCCAATCTCGGATAGGCGGAGAAATCTTGGGAAAGTTGATTGGGGACAAGAATGGGGGTGGGTGGGTAAGTTGACTAGGATCTATAAGAATATCGGAAAATCTATTTGACGATCTCATTTACCTCGAAGTCTGTATTTCAATACATATTCCCATATCAAAAGGCTCTTCTCTTTCAACCGAAAGTCTATCCCCTCGTACTTCCTTATGAATCAAAATCACGGCAAGAAAAGGGGCAACACAGCGATGAATCTACACAACTATGAATCTACACATCAAGCAACCCCCCACACCAAAATTAAGCTCAAGAGCTGCATAATTTATCTCAACACGTGTCAGAAATCCTCGCTGTGGATTTCTCGTCTCCAAACTTTCACTGCGCCAGAGTTCCGGACTCTGTAGAATGGCTTGTTGGCTTACCTACCACAACTTGAATACTTTTCAGCAACGACTTAGATCATTTATGGTAGGTTCAGACGCAATCCCATATTTGATCACGTACGAAGAGTCTGCGTCTCATGTAATACAGGAAGTATTTCTAACAATTTCTTAGACAATCCGGGACCCTGGAAAAGGTATGCCAAGACCACATATCCCAAGGACGTTGCAGCCTTCCTGCAGTAATTCTCCGAATCTACAACCTGCAGTTGCGGCAGCGCAAAAAGCTAAAAACATATAAAATTATCGAACTTCAGCTATGATTCTCAACGGCACAAAGCCGCTTCCTGGCTACACATTCTTTCCGCGGCGTATCAAGCATGACATATTCGTTCTTGAAGCTTACATGTTCTCTTCGCCGATGATCGAGCATTCACGCATTCTATTTCTCATATAACGGCCGGAAGAACCATTCGGAGATCCCAAGACTCTCACTGTCACGTTCTCCAACTTGATAGCCGAGAAGATTTCCTAATCAAGACTTACGAGCAGCAGATACCCGGTCGATTTATGTTCCCTTCCGTGACATGGGTAAGGATATACTTTCGCGAAACGCGGGGTGATTACCAGTAAGTATTGAAATCCGGTCTCCCAAAATCTTACACAGGTTCCCCGCCCAGCGATTGTGGGGAAATGTGATGGATCCGGAAAAAATCGCAATGTATGTCACTTAAACTTGGAGGGGATTCCCGGTACATAGTTGTGAGCCGCGTTCATTATGCCGAACCGATAATTAGTGTAACGGCGGCTGAGTATAGGCACTTCAGCCGAGTCTCGCTGTGAACCGTTATTGGTTGTAGATCTACATACTGGCGTTACTTTGAAGGACATATCGTTCGTATTGTGGTATTGCCAGCTCATATATATGTGTGTTTGGACTCTATAGTTGCGGATTTGGCGCCTGGCTATACGAAGAGGCTTAACTGTTTCCCAAATTGACTTCCTGCACCACCCATTGCTACCATGATACTGAATGTATAGTAACATCTCCACCATATATCTTATATCTGTAAGCGTTGATGCCAGGTCACTCGGAACTCACCCAGAAATTGAGATATATCGTATGAGGGGAAATGGAAGAATATCGTCGTGAATCTACCAAATAGACGTCAGATTAGAGAATGACCCCGCCTTTTTTTTCTTTATATTTCCACCCAGTTCATATGTTGAAGAATGAATTTTTCTCTCGGAAGTTCCTTAACTGTGTGACCCAGCCAAGCTGATTGTTTTGACACCACTTGGGCTGATTAGTAGTGGGATTCATAATGAGATTGGTCATCGTGGACATTCAGGTTGACCGACGCGTTCCAGAAGCAACGCGTCATCTAAAGTAAGACCGCCGGAGAAATAGTAAGCCTTACAGCATTAGGCTCGGGGAATTCCTCTGGTTCAATGCAAGGCGTTTCCGCAAATAGTATCAGGGTGGTGCCTTGTAAGGATATCGTTTTCGCTCTCCTGCATGATGCATATGGACTCAATGAAAGGCTTCTAGATCTTCCGTCATCGAAGTGAGCAGCAGTGCTGCCTCTCAAGAATGATTTAGGGCTGTGCGCTAGCCCAATACCATTGTCCTTGTGGTTACACATAATCGAAAGCTAAAGGGCCATGGTTAAGGTCGATAAATTTGGTCGGTGCGTTCTATGAAGTGTTATCAAATAGTTGTCAGCAGAATTGTCATGCATTCCATCCACAGAAGTATCTCCTCCTCTCAGAGCGTTTCAGCAATCCATCGTTATGAGATGGTGAGATATCACGAATATCTTATAAGCCGTTTAGTTGCATTCGTAGATATATTTAGCTGGTTTGCAATTATTCTCGAATTCTTCAATACTATGGATAGATATTTCGCTATTCAAATTTTCTAATTCCACGAAAGTTTCTGCTATAGCACCCGATTGAGAAGTGCCCAATGAATATAAACATGTTCCCAGAATCGGGATTTCCTTATCCTAGTATGCATCGAGAATAACTATCTCGTACTTGCACGTCATTGAATTCCGACACCCTGATGATATTTCCTATCTTGACGACAGAGCTTTGGTTAGAAGATTTTATCACATCTGATGTGTCTCCTGCAAGTATGATGACATCACCGAACTCATGAACATTTTGATTTTTTGGCATTTTTTCGATTGCTTTTGGTAGCGACTATAGACCGGATTGCTTGATGTGGATGTAAATTTATATACTAACTTGCCTCAAGCATGCATCTTATCGATCACAATACATGTCAGAGCTGCGACAAACGCTTACAAAAGTAATAAAAATGAAATCTCGGTGCCAACGATTTTCGAAGTGCAACATCAATGCCGAGAGGTAGCTAATCTATTAGTTGCTATCTATAATCTAATAAATCACCATTGGGACATGCCAATATGATGATTTTATGTTTATAAATAAACCATGCCCTCCTAGATATTATCTTTTTCAAACACCACAGCGTTCAACCACTGAAATGATGGTTGGATATCGGTGGATGCTATGTTGAATGAAATTGAACCAAAAGGAGAGGAGTCATAATATAAATAAGCTGGCCATGGAGAGAATAGAAGTAAGCGCTTCTTCATGATACTATGAACTTTGAGCGTTTATTTGGAAGTTTTATAATTAGTTGGCTAACAAAGGGCCAGCTCCTTGCATGTCGATAGACTCAATCCCGATTTGTCAATAGCTTCGACAGATTTTCTAATGCTTCCCGTAATGTTGTGATCTTCGAGCTTTTCTTGCGTGAGCTTGAAGCACAGCGAATCAGCCTTGAGGAGCTTGACTTTCGCAGTAAGTGGATTCAAGGACCATAAAGTGTATGGTTGTTCCGGGAGTGGATATAATCCGTTACTCACAGCACTCTTGATGAGAGATCCAAGCACCATCGAATCGCAATCGTTTCTATAAGAAGGGATATCATTGGCAATTCCATGGTGTTCGTCAGAAGTGTCGATAATCCACGGAATATTGGTAGCACTGCAACTATAACTTGAGCTTTGATATTTAGTTATGGTATCTTGGACAATCTTGCAGACCTTTCTCATTCCTTCAAGCCGACATGACTCGATTTATCTGGAGTTGTTAATGATATGCCCAATTTCTTACTCAGTGCCACGGAAAACTTACCGTCTACGTAATTCGGTATCGGCAGGTCGTATTTGATGCAACCTATCAAATTTTCCATAGTCCAACTACTCCTCTCTCGTATTATTTGCGTAGCTTTGAGAAATTCGTCTTCAAGCTCGAACTGCCAAGCTATGCATACCCAGTGGGCAATGTCGACCCATTGACCATGAGAGAATGTATGCGACAATTCATTTTTCCATACAGGAGGTAAAAGCTGTACAACTTCCCTACACTGATATTTATCAACCACAATTGCAATTTGACAGAACAATTCTAATGCAACCTTCAATGGAACCATGCTCATCCTACCATGGATGATATTAATCAAGATTTTCATGGCAGTGGGGTTATCATCTGGAAGTGGAACTTCGAGTTTCCCCATAGTCTTTAGCGTGACACTTTCCTTGAATTCGCCCTGTAGCATTGCTTTGAATACCGGAGAGGCTAAACACATTTGCTTCAAAGATACCAGTATATGGTCGCTATATATCGGGGGTGGCTCGTCCTGCCAGGTCTGTACCATTCCACCTTCATGGGAGCGTATCATCTGCAATTCCGTAGATATGTCATCCGTCGGAGTATTGATAGCCTCGGGGTCTGCTAGAGAAGAATAGTCGGATTTTGCGGAATTTGGTATGGTTGGATTCAGTAGGAGGACCAAATCTCCGTCTGGGTCGACAATGATGTGTGCGCTTGAAGATGCTGCCATCGTATTTTGCTTATCTTAGTTCTGACAAATAGGATGGTGGAACACAGTAAAGCATAGAAGGCAAGGTGGTGACCGTGTACTTTGAGTCGTTGCAAAGTTGAGGCAAGATAGCGTAATCAGAACCGATCTAGAAGATAGATCAGCAATAATTCTCACTCTTTTGGAGATGCTGGTGGGGGGTAATGCAGCAGGATGTGATCTATGGTCCGTGAACAACGGCACTCACTAGCTTGTTGAAATACTACGGTGTGTTCTTCTTCCTGATTTTATCGTGTTTTGCAAAAGAGAAGACGCCTTAGGTTCGCAGAAAGTATTTTGTCAAACCAGGAAAACTTCAGTAGTAAAATGAGGGTATTCCACTAACGTGTTTTATCAGTGAGTGGGTCATATCAGTAAGTGGATTACTTTCACCTCAATTCATTCTCTTCTCTTTTAATATACGTTTTATTAACAATCTATAATAAATTTGAATAATCAAGAAGCCTATATACTTCTTGTTATTGAAGCTATTTAAAAAAACAAAAAAATAAGTATTCGAAAAGCTGTGAAGATTTATAATATCCTGAATATAATATTTTATTATATAATCAATTTTTTTATTCCTTGTTCCGAATATCGATCTAAATTTAATAATCTTTGAAAACTAGAAGAGAATATTATTTTTGAATATATAATCGATATGGATATAAAAGGATTTTCATTTAAATTAAGAAATATGGAAGATATAATAAATTATATTTTTGAATTAAGGAATGTAAATCGTATTGAGAAGCTTTGGGCATATCGATTTGTAAAGTATTAAATCGAATTAAAGATACGTTTTAGTTGTATTTATAATTTTCAAAGGGTTCTTTATAAAGATCCTAAGTTTATTAAAGAGTGGTTTTGATTAGTTGTAAATATATAAGCGAAATATAGTATTTTGGATAGCGATTTCTATAATTTCGATGAAATGAACTTTATGATGGGTATAATATACCCTGGAATGATAATAACTAGTGCTAAACGAAATGGCAGAAACAAGGTAATTGTTACAATGGATTAGTAACAGGCTGTAGAATCACTGACTTATAGGCTATAATGGTATTATAGGCCTTAGTGATTTAGCTGCAGTATACCAGGGGATATTAAGCATTCAAGGGAAGCCTCAGACATATATATAGTATTAGTTATAGAATAATCAAGAAACTTAGAATATAGTTCTCAGAATAATAGATTTTAGGAAAAATAGAATATAATAAGTAAGAAGACTTTATTAGGATTAGTAATATCCCAGGGGATTAGTCCCAGAACAAAAGGATAAGCTAGAATAATAGGAATCATAGAACAAATGTTATATGATCAAAAGCTGATCGACTTATTAATCAACTTATCAATCGACTTATTAATCGACTTTAATATAAAGGTTTATATAGGGAATGGTTTTTATTATAATATAGAGTTTTGTGTTTAAGAACAATTATTAGTTTTATTATTATAATTATAAGAATTGTAATTAATTATAATTTTATTGAATTCCTATTTGAAGTTTAATTTAAATTATTTCAAGAGAATTTTAGATATTTCCACATGACCCTAGAGGTAGCTCCTGTAATAGTAATATAATTAGATAATAGAGAATGGGCTATAGCAATTATATATAGTAATAGGGAAAGTAAAACTATACCCCTATTTCTAATAATTCAAGGACAGATTTATCTTTTCAATTGATATACCAAAACCGATTTTCCTGTGGATTGGGCTATTAAATCTACATCTAATAGTGTTACGGAAGCTGCCTCTAGGGTCACGTGGAAGTGTTTATAGATTTCTCAAGATAGTTTAAACTAAACTTTAAGTAGGAATTCAATAATTTTATAATTAGTTATAATTCTTATTGTCACGCATCGCACCCAATCGCAGTTGCGATCGCTCACGTGCGCGCTTGCGCACGTGCACGATCACGTGTACATAGTTAGTATATAGGTGCG
>PQXJ01000388.1:0-35831 GCA_004786225.1 Botryotinia narcissicola | reverse complement strand
GGGGGGGGGGCTTGTGAGGAAATGCGCGAATCGAGACTCGAGATAGGGCGTTCGTTGAGAAAAGTCTTGTTGCTGGACAAATAGTTTTGGGGGCCGTGGACGGTTGGACAGCCGTAGTATATAAAGACTGCAACTGGTGGAGGTGAGAGATGGGGTTTCGAAATGTACGATAGATGAGCACCTTGGAAACTTCAGTTCAGAGTCTCAAATCATACAGATCGGTAACCCAAAAGCACAAACCAGCGCTTGAGCCCATGAGAATGATATTGAGTTTATCATTTTCGGGTCTCTTAAAATTAAGAAGCTCACGGAGCCTTTTATGTACAAGCTAGTATGCGGAAACCACATCTTCCAGCATGCCTTGAGCACTAGCTTACCGCTTGAGACGATAATCAGCGCTAATAATAGGCCAATTTCGAAGGAGACAGGATTGAAAGATATGAGGAGGAAGATTTCCTCGATCGAAACCGGTAAGGCCCCCACCGTGGAGGTAAAGTAATCTAGTTGAGGCTGGATTGCAAGAAGATGGGTAAGTGATGTTGACTTTTAGGTCGAGGTCATCGACAATTTTGAATATGTGAGTAGATCTGGAGATATGGTTCGATATCTGCTATTTCGATGATTCCAACTTCAAGTAGGATATCTGGAGTCAATGATATACTCTGAGGAACGAAGCGGGGTCTCTATGTAGCTAGACTGGGTACCGAGACACCCCATTTTGTATATTAATCTTGGTAAAGTAAGTCTGATATTCCAATACATATTATGGGCATGACCTGAGAATCGAAGAGCTGTACGTTTTCTTAGAGGTCACGTTTTAATAATAGTGGAAGATCTAGTCAGTTTAGGCTTAGGGATGAATTGAATATATATAATAAGAGTTGAATTGAAGTCAATTTATAAGAGATAGGCTGAGTTGAGATGAAATTGCTTACTTTTTCTAGGTTTTCTTTAAAGAATATCCTAGGTTTATATAGTTTATAATGAAATGTTTGATTTCTTTTTTGAACTTGATGATTAAACATCAAAATTCCCCGAGTTGAGGCTGAGAATCTTTGATAAGAGCACGTGTCATGATTTTCAAACATCCCGAACTTCATATTTGCAATTGGTTTACAGAATTTATAGCTTACATCGTTGTTTGGCTAATTCTTCCAGTGAGAAACAGTCTAATCTTGCTTTGTTGACCCAGAGGAATAGACCGTTACCCAAGCCAATCTCGATGATCTCGATTATCAACAAAATTGATAATGGTATCTCAAAAGGCAGTCGTCTCTAGAGACAGGAGAAAACAGGCAGGTCCAAGGTTACTCTGGATGAAACGTGCTTGGATTGGCTCTTTTCTGCTCATACCAAAGACATGAAAGCTGCGGGAAGAAAATGATTACCAGAGATGGGAATGATCGGGAGAGGAAGGAAGGACAATCAAGTCGAGCAGTTCAATCAAATATTAGGTGATATTGAATCATGTTTGTTGATGACCCGAGTGCTGACCTAGGTGTCTCCTCTTGAAAGTTTCATTCACTGCTTCACATTGTTTTGTTGCACAACTCAATAAGCTTGTTATTGTTTTGCTGAAAGAGTTAATACTTATATATACGCAGGTCTGCGCATTTGTATTTAATGAGTAAACAAAAATGAAAGATCCGAAACAAAAGCTTCCCAGCTGTTGAATCGATTGACTTCCATATAAGTGTCCGACGTACGCGTTCTCATTGTCATCTCATTCCTTATTAATCATCAAATTCAATGCACAGCTGCAGGCCAAATATCAGATATGACTATGAGATACAAAACTTTAGCATTTCAAAAATTCTCACAATATCAATACACAACCAACATAGTTTTCAGACTACCTCCCACTGAAACCAGCCTACGTTCGCTTCCCAGAGCTATCCCGTGGTTTATTGATCGAAGAGAGAACGCCAAAATTTCGCCCGAGTGTATTTTTGGAGAGGCTCTAGAGACGTAGTTGACACCAATAGTGGAAGCTGCAGATGGTTCTTTGTTGTATTGGCTGCAGCTACCATGGCCACTCACTTCTTCTTCTTCTTTGCCTTTTTGTTGGCAGGTTCCGCAGAGGAAGAAGCGGGTCTTTTCCCCACAGTCTTTCTAGCTGTGGGGTTTGGAGGCGGAACACCTGAAGCTGCGAAGCCTGGGGGTGGAGGAATCTCAAAAGCCACTTTCTTACCTGCGGGCTTGGTTGCAGGTTTAGCGGCAGTACTGGCGGGCAGTTTGGCAGGAGGTTTGGCAGGAGGTTTGGCAGGAGGTTTGGCGGCAGTACTGGTGGGCGGTCTGGCTGCAGGTTTGGGTGGTTTATCGTAACCTAAATCCTTTCTCAAAGCACCTAATATTTGAATCCACCTGACTGGATCCAGTTCAATCCCCCAGGCTCCAACTATTGGCTCAAGATCATCATCATCAATCCTGCCAACTCGACCTTCATAATCGATTATCCAAGTTGCGGGATCGTCGGCGTCACCTTTACCTAACTCCACCACTATCTCTGTTGCAAAAAATGGGGGCATCTTAGGTGGACCAGCCTCTTTTGCGATATCTACTAGGACGCGTCTCATTGGTAGGAAATGGCCAGACTCAGCCGGTTTAGGCACTTGACCTCCTGCGGGTCGGACCGCAATATCGTTCTTTTCATCGTGCTCGACAAGCTTGGCCAACATCGAGGCCTTCGTTTTTCCATGATCTTTGGGAACCATACCTCGAGCTTTGCAGTGAATTCTCAGGTCTTTTATTTTAAAATCTACTGCTTTCATAGTTGGTCTATACCTGTATTTGGGGTCTGATTTATTGGAGGAAGTTAATAATGTTTGTTTGCCAGGTGTCATCGAAGTGTTTGGTATCTTCTTGGTACCTGAGACTGGAACGGGAAGCCTTTCGGGGAGCTTCCATGCTTGTTCCAAGAATTGAAGGTTACGAGGTTTGACTCTTCCCCTTGTTCCGTCCATTTTTATCATCCGAGGATATAGATCCTTGAGCGGCTCTTGTGTGTCAAGTAGAAATTCGCCATCCTCAAATTCGAAGCCTCCAATAAATTTCTTCGCTGGATCATTTGGATTAGCGTATCTTCCACTGATCTTCGTGGTCGGCTCGATGGTACGGTGAACAACGAATTCTTGCCATTTACCCTTGTCATCTGATACAACGCCCACTCTTCTGATAATATTGGCAGCAGTTGCTCCAGCTGCATCGTGTGCTTCCCTGAGGAAGTCCTTCGCAATTCTTTTCAAACATTTCAGTGGTGCAATTCCGATTGGCCCGGGGGTTTCGACATCACCCATATAAAATGGACTTCCTTGCACCCACATGTAACCGTCGGGTGCGTCTCCATCTGGAACTACCGTTGGCACTCTAACAAAGTTACCAGTGTATAATCTGAGCTCCCTGGGATCTTGATGCTCTTCAAGGTCGACGTGATATCCTTCAACATCAGCTGTAACAATCCAGACTCCTTCATCCAAATAAGCATCTATGTCGTGTTCAAACCACGAATTGCCTTCTTCAATCAACTCTTCATCTAGATTCCTGTGCAATGCTTTTAAAAGTCATAAGAGTTAGCGACTACTTGTCAAGAGATATCGAAGAAGAAAGCGAGAAATTCAGAAATTCAAGGTGTGTGAGAAAAAGAGAGAAGTCCAGGTTCAAAAACCAATAGAGGACATTCTTCACAGTGGAAAATGCCATTGGGGATAGAAAAAGCGCGGAAACGTGAACTGGTTACGAACTTGAAAATCCCATCCAGTGACCCATGGGATCGTCACTCTCGCTCTCATGCAGTGATCTGATTTCATTTTCATAATTGTCGTTATAGAGCCACAATATTGGGTGAACCCCGTCTCCGAAAGCCTGGGCCGCTGTTGGTGACCTGTACGCCGTATCCCAAATCTTATTAATAGGATCCCATCGAACATTGAATCCATGTAAAATATGACCTATAACGTAGTGTGTTACGTACGTCCTGTTCAAATGTAAGAGAACTGCCTGGAGGACATTGATATCATAATTTTGGGTTGAGTTTGGTACTATCCCGGTGACCTGTCTCATGACTTGTCCTTCGTTAAGTGGATTCCCGTTAGCATCCATAAACACAAGAATACCCTGAGACGTGAGGAATTCCATAACGTCCTTATAGAATTGGGGGCCCGTCTTGTACAGTTGTAAGTCTTTGGCAGTTGGATTATCTGCTAGGGGGACAGGGGTGCCCTCGGGAGCCGCAAGGTCTCGAAGTGCACCATAACTATAAACCAGAGCATGAAGGCCACAGAGATTACCTGCGGAAGATGTTGATACTGGATGAATGCCCGCACCCATTAAGGGTAACAAATTTGCCCTGGCTACATCAGGAAACCGTAAGTCGGGAGGGGCAATTCTGGCTGCAACTGCATCCGCATCATCGACAATTGGCGGTGCATCTTCCCATGGTACTGCTGGATTCTGACCTGGCTCATCTCCTTGAGAGTCTTGTGACCCAGCTGGCGACACTGGTTCTGGTGGCAGCTTTCCTGCTGCTCTATCTGCCGCTGCTTTAGCTTTCGCTAATGCGTCTTTCACTGCTTGATCTTCTCTTTCCATGTCTTCCTCTAGCTGTTTTTCTAGTAGATCTGCCGCTGATATCCCAGGCGCTGATGGAGCCGCAGGGGATGGAACTGAGGGCCCCCCCGGACCGAAGAATGAATTCGGTACTCCTGGTGGCTTTGGTGGCATTTTTGGCCCCATTTTGTGTGTGGATTATCCTCCAATTTGTATGTAAAAAAGAATTTGTAGATCAACAGTCTTCACTGATTCAATATCAAAGTTGTCATAACCCAAAGCATACTTCTCATGACAATTAAGATGAAAGATTTTGTATTCATTCCAACTCTTTGTTGGGCTCCCGGACACCCCTTTATTTCGCGAGCGCTTCGTTTGTTAGTATAATCGATAAAGAAAAATTGTAGCATTTCATTCCGCAATTGGAAAAGGGAGGAGCCGATTCTTTCAAGCGATATAATAAAAATGAAAGGGAGAGTAGTGAAGCGTGTCAGAATTAATTGTAATTGTGAGGCTAGACGCTTTTGGTGTTGAGGGATTCCTTGGAACTTTTGATGTTGGCGAGAAGTTTGTATTTCTTGTACAATATTAAATTATCAATTGACTTCAAAAGACAAATTCATCGATGGATTGGCTAATATCAATTGTTGTGTTCTAACGCCGGAGAAGATTGACGTCTACAGCCCACCAGTCTCTTTGGGAAAGCAATAATGATGTCGACCAAAATTATATAGAACTCTTTTCGCGATTTTCAATCACACGCCAGGTTTTCGGCATATTATCGACAGGGATGTAACTACTATTCATGATTGATGTCCGTTATTTCGCGTGATTCCGAATGTTATAAGATAGCTGGTTCTGACCCACACCGCCACACATCGCAGTTTGACGATGCTCATATTAACATTATCTTAAAATATTCCTAGCCATACGTTTGTTAGACGAATAAAATATTATCGGTCTGGCTCGGCACATATATACAGCGATCTATTTTAATGCAATTTAATCAATTGATCTATCTTCAACATGTTTTCAATAGCTGTCAACACGTTGTCTTTCCACATATCACGGCACGAACCGCCGTCCGATGCGTCGAATTTAGTGTAGAAATTCTTCCACTTATTTCCAGATACATCAGAGGAATATACGCACAGGCGGGGAGCGGGTGTTATTCCATTTGAAGTCCCGGCGCGCTATAAGATATGTGTGGTCAACTCCGTCGCAAGGCGACGGCGCAATGTAATCGCTCCGTCTCCGTTCTGTCCAAAATTTGTTATGCACCAAATTACTTAAAGTAAGTGTATGCTGTAGCACAGTATGTATTTCTGTGATCTAGGTAGTTTCTTTTCTCTACGCTAATATGGGAAGTGTCCCTAAAACAATTACTACCGATTCTATTGGTATCAGAATTGGAAGAGATGATTCAGATACAGCCGAGCAGCAATATGTCACGGGTTCGAAGTTTCACTCGATTGTATTTTCTTTGACTCTGGCTTGTTTCCTCATGACATTGAGTTCTTCGGTCCTAGCAACGGTTTGTGAATAAGTCCTTATACTCCATGGAATTTCTTTACTGAGTTTTATCTTAGGCTATACCACGCATTAAAAGTGAATTCCACTCTGTAGAAGACATAGGTAAGCTGCCGTGCTTACGTCCTTCATTCTCTTGACTAAAAATTCACAGGATGGTATGGAAGTGCTTATTTAATTTCAAAGTGAGTTTGTATCTTCATGAAAGAGAACCATAGTAATGATTCTTGCGCCTAGCTGCGCCATGCAACCGCTCAGTGGCAAACTTTATACCTACTTCTCGCTCAAAGTAATACTTAGAATCCCTCACGACATTCGAACTGACTGATAGTGTAGTACACATTTCTTTGTTTCCTTGCAATATTTGAATTGGGTGCATTGATCTGCGGTTTGTCAAGAGATTCAGATATGTTGATTGTACCTAGGAAGAACAATTCAGGGATGTGGTGGATCTGGTATTCTTAATGGTGCTCTAACGATCCTCGCTGCAGCTGCTCCTATCTCAAAACGACCAAATATGTATTCTACTATCCTCTCCTTGATTTTTACAATTTTTCCTAACCGACATGTGAGTTCTTATTGGTATAATAATGTCTACTTCATCTATTGGACAAGTCATCGGACCTCTAATTGGTGATACATTGACTCAACATGCTTCTTGGAGAGTGAGTAAATTCAGTTGCTCTTCCGATTGTTCTTTACTAACGAATCCCGGTGGTGTACGCATACCCTTAACCATCCAAGAATCAAGATAATCCTAACACGTGTAGGTTTCTTTCTCAATCTACCCACCGGTTTTCTAACCGTTCTCGTCATCTTCCTAATCCATATCCCCAGCATTCACAACATCGTTCGCACTTCATGGTCTTCCAAAAAGAAACTCCTAAACATCGATGCATGTGGTTTTATCCTCTTCGCTCCCACCATCATATCATTTCTTCTCGCTCTCGAATGGGGCGGCTCTTCATATGCTTGGTCATCAGCTACTTTCATCGGTCTGTTTTGCACCTTTTTTATTCTCCTTCTATTGTTCATGTACTAGGAATACAAGCTGAGAAAAAATGCAATGATACCACTTGATATGTTGAGAAAGAGAATTGTGTATAGTAGATGTCTGACGGGAATGCTCAATCAAGGAGTTTTAGTAGTAATCTCGTATTATCTACCGGTTTGGTTCCAAACTATCAAAGGAGTTTCGCATACAGAAAGCGTGGTGAGAACGCTGCCGACTTTCTTGGCGACTATTGGGTGTTCGATTATAGCGGGGAGTCTCGGTACGTCATTTTCTTCGCTGTGTTGTTAAGATTTGTTGTAAGAGATATGACTGATGTGTGACAAGTTTCTCGACTTGGTTACTTTACCCCTTGGGCGATAATGGGCTGCGTGTGTTCAGCTGTCGGATCTGGATCTATGCGTTTGTTCAATGTAAATACTGGGGCGGGTGAATGGATTGGCTTTCAGATCTTGGTTGGTGCCGGAAAAGGAATGGTTTTACAAATCGTATGTGCAGGCTTCTGTTACTGATATCTCTTGTGTACACTTTAAATCCCACTCTTTCTTTCTACTTCTTAAGAACTTACCAACATTCCATTAGCCCATAAGAGCGATTCAAAATTCTCTTCCCGCCACAAAAATCGCAATCAGCACATCTCTCGCTACCTTTTCCGGATACTTCGGTAGCGCAATTGTCTTATCCTTCGCCTCAACAATCTTTACAAATTGTTTGACGAAAGAACTAGCTACATATGTACCAAATATTGATGCAGAAGCCATCATAGCAAGTGGTGCTACGGGATTGAGGGACTTGGTGATGGGCGCGGAGTTGGAGAGGGTGCTAATAGCATCCAATTAAAGCTTGATCAGATGTTTTGTGGGCCGCTTCTTCTTTTAGCTCATCAGCTTTTGTATTCTAGGTGGATGTGAGAGGAGTGTTTAGATAAGAGTGATGGATGTGACTAAATTGTTAATGAATTGTATAATAGTACCTTGCAGCTGGAGCATCAAGCGTAGCGTTTTTGTGCAGTTTTGGATTAGGATGGGGAACAGTGAAGAAGAAGAAAAACAATGAGAAGAAGGAAGGCGATCAGAAAAGTTGCGAGAATCCAGCTAAGAGCAACAATCCGGAGCCCACGGTGATGGACGGAAAAGCTTGAAAGCTTAGGTGTTTTGAAATCTTGAATTGTTTTCCATGCATATTCTTAGGGTAGATAGTGTGTATAAAAAGCTTTCGAATATCATAATGGGTTCTACTCAGCCAACATAAAATCACATCCAATTCAATTGGGAACAGACAAAATTCGGTCCTCATCAGGCAGTTTTGGTAGCTTTCTGAGAGTTCCCACCTAAATATATATAAGAGGGACACAGGTGTCAGTGACCCTAATTGTATAACCAATTTACAGATCCATCCTTCATCCCTTACCCCTCCACCCACCTCATTATCTTCCAGTAGTAAAGCAGTAAGTCCACCCACTCATTTCACTTTTATCTTTTCTTGAAAACTAACTCACACCTTGGAATTCCGCTAGTAAAGTGATCCTTGACGTTGCCAAAGAACTCCTCTTCGTCAAAGTTTACATTCTCCGGGAACATTACCTCGTACTCAGCTACCGATCTCCCAATCACAGAACGCAGTTCCATCATTGCAAGACCTTTTCCGATGCAATTGTATACACCCATAGAGAACGGTAAATATGCTGACTTATTAATGATGAGATCCGAGCGCATCGTCCAACGTTCCGGAATGAATTCGTTTGGATGCTTGAAGTTTCGAGGATCTAGAATTAAGAGTTAAAAGTTCAGCATTGGGAGAGCAGAAAGTAAGCGCGAATCGTTGAGAGAAATACCTACCACGGTGAAGTTGCCAGGTTGCGATACTAACAATTGTATCGCCAGGTATATATACCGTTCCAATAGTCAGTCCCCCTTTGGGGGTGACTCTCTGAGAGTTAAATGTGACAGGAGCGTACAATCTTAGTACTTCTTGAATGATCCCATCAAGTAATGGAGTCGGCATTGCATCAGTGTATGTACCATCTTCAAACAGTGGTCTCAGCTCTTCAAAGAGTCGAGCTTGGTATTCAGGATAATGGGCAAGATGAATGAAGATTGCTGTGAGGGCTGATGCAGTAGTATCACTGCCTGCTCCAATGATTACGCGAGAATCGCCATTGAGAAGAGCGCGTCCAGCAGGAGTATTCTCCGTATGCTGTATGAGATGACCTACTATATCTGGCTTGGGATTCTTCATCTGTTGAATTATTAGCCCGTCTATATGTGATAGGGAGGGTCTGGAAGGCAAACATCTCTTCGTGCCTCCACCTGAGAAGCCGACCAATCATTAAATTCTTTCATTGGCCCCCCAAGAAAACTCAGCACGTCAATGACCGTAAACATCCATGGAATATGAACTACCGCTCCAAGAGCAGAAATACCAGATTGAATATTATCCAGAACTTTCTTGGCTGCAGCTGTTTCCTTCCCATTCAGAAATTCGGTATGGATACCAAATGCCAATGCACTCATGACATCGTAACTGTATTGAACACATAACTCATTAATCACTAACGGATCTTCACCACCTTCTGACAGACGAGCAAGAAACGATGTGGTAAACTCTGCAACGCGGGATCCATAATCAGCGAGAGCTGGAGTTTAATCATCAGTCACATGATTTTTGAAGAATAAAAGTGGAGAATCCAAATACATTGCTTGAAGGCCAAGTCCCAGATCTTTCTTCTTTTTCTGTGGAAGTCCGAGTCTCTCGTCGTATGCAAAGACTCTGGGGATGTCGAGCCATAGAACGGTCCTTTATGCAACTTAGATGAAGCGCCAAGAATGACACTAATGGCTGCAGGATCGAAAATTGTGAGTTCGCGCGGTCCTTGACATTAATTAGCTTTGGATGTATCAGAAAAGTTACTTCTTTTGGATGTCATTACCTGTCCTGACATAATCCCCATACTCCTCCTTCAATTTTCCAGCAACTTGATACCACCTAACTTTCGATTCGATAACTTTTCCCAGACTCCAGAATTTGGAGAGTCGGGCACCAAAAGGACCAGGGAAATTTCGTAGCGGATGGAAGAAGGCTCGATAAACAAGGATATTCGTCCATAGCGAAAGAATGGTCGTCGCGATCAGGCTAGAGGCAAGTCTTTGAGCTTGCCAAAATGTAAGGACATCGACATCGTTATCGTATTGAAGTAGTATCGAGAGAACAATGTGGGATGCTATGACCACAAAAAGAATGGAGAACGGATAACGATCGAATTCCCTGTTCCTTACGATATTGTGGAAGAATACGCCTGCTGCAATGGCTGACATGTACAAGGTCGACATTGTTGCTATTAGTGACGGTTTTATCCAACGAACAACCTCGTTGGTAGTGTGCAACGAAGAAAAGCAAAAAAGAGGGAAAAATCAATCATGCGGTGATAACTTGGACCTCGAAATATGTCGTCCGGATTGGGAAGGTGGAGAAAATATGCACGTAAGCATGCACGTTGACAGTAGGCTCTCTTCCGTATGGAAGAGCATTGCGAGTCGTGACCTTTTCTTTTCTTTACATGACGACGAGCGAGTGGGGTCTGACTATTTTGGATCATAATCTATCTGGCCGTTGCATACTCGTAGTCTAGAATTCATTGTTCTTTTTCTTCTTGCAATTCAGCTCGTTTTCATTCAACTAGTATCAATGACTATTGATATGGTAAAATTCGTGAATTCATTTCCCGATAACTTAGGTTATGCAGGAGCGAAATATGAGCTCCACATCGGGCCAATCATACATACACTTTCAGCTACAACCCATGTCGTGATTTGTCTGCCGAGTCCCGGGTCTCACAAACTCTCAAATTCTTTTTTGGAAAAAGCAGTATACTCTGTATCCGACCATTAGACTATCATCTATTGGAAAATGTTGGTCAAATGCGGGATGCCGACAATGATGATCAAGAATCGGAGTCGTTTCTTGTTCTGACATATAGTTAACAATGTGTCCTCCTTTGAATCTACTCTTCATCGAGTATGAACATTCTTTCAAGCAAGATTCACAGCACGAAGAGTAAATATGTCAACCGGACTCCTTCCAGCGCCCCCTGGTGTAACACCAGATTTAAATCCATCTGCTCTGTCAAGTACCCAGGTGGCTTTCATTACTGCGTACTCCATTACACTTGGTCTGGCTAGTAGTACTCTTGGTATCCGATTGTACACAAGGATTAGTATCATGAACTCTTTTGGTTTGGATGATGGTAGGTTTTTTGTCTACGGCGGTCGACGAAGATGCTGATCTGGGATATAGTTTCGATTATTCTTTCATATGCATGTTCAATTGCATATTTTGCTATCACTGTCGATTGTAGGTGATGGATCAATTCGTGGAGAGTAGAACAGCCATACTAATTGATGGCTAGGCATGAGATTTGGGTTCGGTAGACATCTATGGGAAGTTACTGCTGAACAGATGGCCTCCTATCTTACAGTTAGTCAATGCTTCTCAATTCATACCCCATCTTTTACTTACCGACCTAGAAACTCAGCCCTATGGTAGCTACCTACGCTTGGGCCCCCGCATTCACCAAATTATCCATTCTCATCCTGTAAGTTTCTTCCCTCAGCAATGTCAAATAATTTCGTAAACTGAGTACTTCCCAGCCTTTATCGACTCAATCCAAGCAACTACTTCCGTATAGGCTGTTGTTTCGTCGCCGGGATAATCATAATCTATACTCTCGCCATATCTCTAATAATAGCTATTCCATGTGTTCCCACAAACCCCGCGAATGGTGCATGTCTCAACCAATGTGGACTCTGGCAAGCAATCTTCAACATTCTTACAGATGCGGCCATTCTTATATTACCATCACATATGCTATATCTTTTGAAGCTGCCGTTGAGGCAAAAGTTGGCGGTTGCATCGATTTTTTCGACGGGTATTTTGTGTGTTCAACCCCTTCCCTTACTCCTCAAACACTGTTTGAGAAAGCTCTTTCACTTGCACTTGGAAGGCTTTGCTGACATGATTGACGACAGTGTGATAATCATCTGTATAGTTCGTATAACATACATCATGGCGCTTCAAAATAATCCAGATGTGCTATACACTCAAGGCAGAGCAGCAGTATGGTCGTTCGTCTCCCTCTTTCTTTGCGATCCTTTCCTTTCTTATCATCTCAGCTCTTAGTCTCTGATTTCCTGCACACAAAATTTGAAGACTAACCGAGACTGTAACACCAGATCCGTAGAGATAAACATTGGTATTTTTTGCAATACCCTTGTCGTTCTCCGTCCTTTCATCCGTCAATACTTTCCAGGTCTCTTCTCATCTCATCTCATATCTGACGATCCTCGTCAAACACCCGACCCGGAAGCAGATCTCGAATCTAGGAAGCGAAAAATTGGAAAATTGAGGAAGAAGAACTCGTTAACTCTTACAACGATGGATCATCAGATGGAAACAATGGATAAACAATCAGGCATAACGAGGGAGTATGAAGTGAGTGTTGAGAAAAGCGGTGGCGAGGGAACTAGTGATGAGAGTTCAGGAAAAGAGAGGGAGAGGGAGGATGAAACAGAGAGTATGGAGCGAATGATTGGGCGGGTGAATGTGAATGGAGGTGATAGATTGTGATGAGAGGGTGGAAGAGAAAGTGGCTCAATTGGTCACTGGTAGATATGAAAAGAAGGAGAGGGAAAACATATGACCGCTCACAGACAGAGATGAAAGACTGCCGAGACTGCATCTTCAAAAATAGCAGATGATCTTGCTAATTCACTCGATCTATGAGCTCCAACAAGATACAAAACACGGAACATCAATAGTTTCATCGAAATCAACGAGGATGATGAGCTTTTGCGGCTTTTCAGAAAAACAGCATGAAAAGATACGATTGGATTGGACGTGTTGAAAATAGACAAAAGACGAAATATAAGGCGTTTGATTGGGTAATAGTGCGACTTATACATTCGAAATTGAATATCTCGCATGAGTACTTTTGTTATTAGAAAATAAATGGGTGTGCAATAATTCTGGGTATATTTGAAAGCATGAATGTATTTTTATGGCAAAGTAAAAGAGGTTTGATCTTGTATGTTGGATGGTATCATGGACTTCGTGAGACTGGTGTGATGAATGAAAATTGTTGATGGAGGGTTACGGAGATAAGGCAGTGTGAAGTGGAGTGACAGTTGCCCTTCTTGTAAGTATTGAATGATGAATGTTTTTTTAATATACATTTCCGCATCATGCACCACTTGGTGCATTCTGTCCAAACCTGATTTGATCAGGTTTTTTTTCGATCCTGAAGTTTTCAAAGGATATATATCGAAAAGCTAAACGAGTAGAATCATAACCATACGATACGTATTTTCAATCTAGACACAGATCTATTCGCGCTACTCGACGCTATAACAGAATTCCAAAATTCTACGAAAAAATTCTTCCTTCCAATTCTCCGCATTGATGTTGTCTCGAGGATTCTACCACTAGATGATTGAGGAAACACCAGGTTGAATTGTCTCCAGCTCCCTCACTAATTGATCCCATACCTTCTTCTGCAACTTGTTGCCTTCGGGTCCTCTCACAAGTGGACCGGTCCTATACTCGACATTAGCAATGTTCACGTTCAGAAAGATCTATCATCCGCTTTCACACTCCTTCATCCTAATAAAAAGAAACAGTAAAAAGAAATACATACTCAGCAATCAAACAATCAGCCATATATTCCCCATGACTTTCTTCCCCCGCCACAATTCCCGCCACCAAAGCCCGACTCCCTACTTCCGTGCTACGTGCAAGCAGAGTACTCAGAAGCCAACTTTTGAATCTATCAAACCCCTTATTCTCGCGAAAGAAATCGGATTTACACGCTCCAGGCGTCAGGCAATTGACGATGACAGATGGAGATACGGATTCCGGGTCACGAGTAAGTTTTTGAGCTAGCTCGCGGACTCCGAAGACTTGGAGAAGTTTCGTGGTGGAGTATCTGATTATTGTTAGTATGTGGTTTCTAGAATAAGAATATCTAAATGAATGAGGGTAGAGATGAAAGATGGTTAACCTTTCCAAATCCAGTTCTGATGTTTTTTCATTGTTCAACGCCTTGAAAATATCCTTCTCTTTCCTTTCTTTGAACTTGGCGATACAATGCAAATCCGAAGCCACAATTGAGATTCTAGGCTGGATATTGAATTCCTTGGCTGACTCTTTCAATTTTGGTAAAATCCCCAGAACTAACTGAAAAGTCCCAATTAAATTCGTCATAACGGTACTCTCATATCCTTCCACCAGCTTGAAGTATTTCGTCATAATCCCCGCATTAGCAAGCACGGCATCAACTCTGGGGAGTTGATTCGCTTTTGTACAGAAAGCTTGAATGGATGAGGGAGATTGCATATCCAGAGGCCAGACTTCGATACAGGATTCTGGACGGCCGGTACTGGCTAGGATGGATGCTTTTGCGGCTTGACCTTTGGATTGAGAACGCACGGCGAGGATTAGGAGGTGGACATTGAGACGGGAAATGTGACGAGCGGCTTCAAGACCGAGTCCGGTGTTGGATCCCGTTATGATTATGGTTTCATCTGTGAAGTCGCGGGTTGGGATAGGGAGACTGACGAATAATTGGGAATAGAGGAAGGAAGTGAACCAGCCCATCATGTTGATTGGAGTAGAAATGCAAGAAGATCAAAACAATTTGTTTAAGCACGAAAGTCACTGCTCGTTTTTGATAACAAAAGTAGAAGTCTATAAAAGATAGATGATGGAGAATGCAACAAGAACTAGGAGAGGTACATCGTTAGTTATACATATATATATGTACCAATAACAGGTAGTAACACAATGGTATCATTTACGTCATTATATTTGTTTTCGTACAATTAGTACTCCCACAAACACAGAAATTGCAGATTAACAATCCGAAGCGGACGAAAATACGGACGACATGTCTGAGAAATGCATTGAGTCTTCGGCCCGGACGCTTATGTAAGAGTCTGAACCAATTAAACACCGCTACGGACGAAAGTTCGGACGAGGTCACTTTTGTGCTGATGATCTAGTCCCGACAAGGTTAGTCTATCCTCATACCCCTCCTGATCAATCGCCCAACATTGAATTGTAGAAGTATCGTTGTTGTTTATAATCAAAACGATTTCTTTCATCCATCATGGACGAAAAATCATCCGGAATCCCTCTCTCAAAGGAATTCACGTGAAAATGCTACCTCAATCTTACCCCACCCTTCGAAAAGGCATGCGAAAAAGAACACATAGTTGTTACGAATATCGGAAACGAAAAGTTCGATGTATCTTCACAAAAGAATCGACAATATGTGGGAATTGTGAATTAAAAGGTCGAAGGTGTACTGAGCAGAGAAGAGATTTGATTCAAGCGGGAAATGTTGATACGAGAGAGAGTCTTAGAGAGAAGATCAAGAGACTTGAAGCGCTTATTGAAGAATATGGTAGGAAGAGTAGTAGTACTACTTCTAATGAGGTGAATGGGAGTTTGAAGATTGACTTAAGAGATGTACAAGAAGACAAGCTCAGTTCGGGGTCTCCTTCGCTAGAATTGGGGGCGAAACCAACACCACCATCTACTCCTTCATCACTTGAGACTTTAGCTTCAGTTAAAACTTCCTCTCAAGATATCGATCCCATCGTAACACTTTTCCATAACGCTATCGTGAGCTTGATAAAGCTAAAAATCCAGCAACTGCGAGAAACCGTATTCGGACTCGCGAATCATTACTTTCTGGTCTTATCCCTCCAGCACTCCGTGAAATAGTGGTCAACGCGACATGTTCATGGTGGTATACATGGTAGAGGCATTTCTTACTCCCAATCATTACCTGATCCTCATTACTAAAATCCCAATAGGCGACCACTCGGTTCCATACTCTTATCATCAACCGGTAATGCGGATTCAACACTTCCAGATTTTATTCTCTGGGCTCTTGAATCACCTGATCCATCGATCATTGGTATAGCAATCCTCTATGTTGCAGTTTGTCTTCAACAATTAGATACCAGAATTCATCAGTATATTATTCGTCAGCTTCCTTCCTTACCCGGTACACTGTTTCAGGAATACTTTGAAAAGGTGGAGAGGCTCATTGTAAATGATGGGGATTATGCGAGTACAACAGAGGGTATTGAAACAATTGTTTTTGCAGCCAAGATTTATAGTATGTAATTTCAATTTCTCTTTTTCTCATGTTTGAAAAGAATGATCTTCTAGATCACTACTTTTGGTAATCATCCGTGTTCCTACACCGAATGAAATATTAGACCAGATTGAAATAGGTTTGTCCTTGGAAGAATTGAAATCTGAGCCGACAAGTGAATCATTGAGAGTTCATTGACTCTAGGTTCTGAATTCAAATTTCCTCAGAAAATAAATTTGTGATAAAAGTCTTTCGAGCGCAGCGAGCTAAGAGGGTTTGGGGGCTTGCTCCCATCAATAAATCTCAATGAAAAAGACGCTCCGCTGGCCCTCCGGGGGCCACTGCCGTAGAGGCAGATTAGGATCTGAAGAGCAAATAGAAAATCTAATATATAAGATGAAATTTTAGTTCTGATTTCTTCCATGCTAGGTTATAGGAACGGACTTCCAAACCTATATTATCTTCTAAGCATTTCTCGAACTCCAAATTTTTCATAACTCCCTCTTAATTTATATACTTTTCAAATCCAGAAATACTGACTTCCTCAGTGAATCTAGGACTCAACAGGAAATGCTGGATTTTAACGCACCAAGCAATATCCTATAGCCAACTTCTCAATCTCCACCGTCCACATCTTTCTACTGACAAGAATTCCCTCGAAAGAAACCAAAGAATACAATCTTGGCTTTCATTATGCGCAGGAGATGTATATCTCTCACTTCTTCTCGGACTTCCTTATGCTGCAGATGGTCGTACCATTCCCACAACTTACAATCAAGAAAATCCTACCGCTCAATTTCACCACAATCTGATAATCCTTTCCTCCAAAGTAATCGATCGAAACCAACGCAGTCTCCACCTCTCCATCCCCAACACCCAAAAAATCCAAGCCTCCCTGCACAGCACAACCCAAACCCTCCCCCCCTCATTCTGGGACCCCCAAACCTCCCTCTCCCAAAACAAGATCTCCCGCCCAGAATACCTCGAACGAGTCGCCGCCCAATGCTAGTACTATCACCTTCTCGTCCTCCTTCACATACCCCTCATGCTACAATCCATCCTCGATCCTACCCTCGAAACCCACCGCACGAAATGTCTCACCGCCGCACAAAATCTCCTCCGCATCTGACACATCATGCGCTCGGATATGCACAGCGCATTCGAGATGGTAAAACTCATCGACTATCAAGCATTCGTTTGTTCTACACTCTTAATCCTCAGTATGCTCGGCTACGGTAGCTGCGAGAATGGAGGAAGAGACGAAAATGAAAATGAAAATGAATGTAACGATCGAGAATTACTCGCACGCATTATCGCAACGCTCGCGCAAGTGGGCACTTCGCTTAGAAATTTGGTCGCCAAACAAGCGGTGCAAGGATTAGAAAGCTTGCTGCAGATGGGGAGGGGAAATTGCCCGAGGAAGCAGAAAGGGAGGATGAGTGAGGGTGAGGATTCATCTCTGGGAAATCCGTACGCGAAAATCGTTGTGCCATATGTAGGTGTGATTACGATTTCGCCGGGGGAGTATTACAGTGCTGTTAAAGATGCGGTCGATGAGACTGCGGAAACACAATTGCAAATGGGAATGCATGCTCATACTCAAACTCAAACTCAAACTCAAAATCAAACTCAAAGTCACAGTGCACCATTTTCATTCTCGCTAGAGAGTAATCATAATCATACTCATGATCATAATCATGAGGAATCATATCATGATAATACAAACACGCGATATGAAAATACCGGCACGCTTGGAGAAGCGAGAGAAGTACCGGTCGATACGGAGGGGCAGAGACAGACACAGATGGAATGGACATCGATTGATTTTGACTGGGCGAGTAATTTGACGGCAGGGTTTGAAGATGATTGGGTGTGGTTGAATGGGTTGGGGGGTTGATTTTTGGGGGGTTGTTGTTGTTTATGTTTTTGTTGCGGGGGTCTTGGTGGTTGGTTGGTTATGGAAGAGAAGGGAGGGCAGAAGAGAGGGCAGAAGAGAGGAGTGGCTAGTTTCTTTTTGGAGGGAAGGGTGAAATTATCTGAGTAGTAGATAGAATTTAAAAGGTTGGTAGGTTAAATGGGGTAGTGGCGATATGATATATCGATTATATTATTTAAAAAAAGTTTATTTATCGATATGAATTATTACACATGTAAATATAATCGTAAAAAATTAAATTGGTATCTATTATACATACTTTTTGAAAGTATAGCGAGAAATTAAGGAAGGTAATAACCACCTCCTTCACGAATCATCACCATTACAAATTGTACATTTCTGATGTGGCTTCGCTTGTCAATGAAAAGAGCGGAACATCATCCTGTGTCGGCCAGTCATCGGATAATAGGACACAATTGCCCGAAAAGAAGTTAAGAGGTAAAGCAGTGAATTGTGAATCATCGTGGGGATGGTAGTTGTGACCTCCAGAGAATTGTCCAGTTGATATTCCTATCATGGTATTCATCGACTCCGCCTCAAAAGTGTTTTCATTGAAAGAAGACGGCGAAATCGGTTCGACAATTCCCTGCTGGCGGAGTATATTCGAACGTAAGTCTACATTCGAAGGCTGTATCGGGGATTGATCTCCTGCAGAATGCCGTATGTCACCAAAAACACTTCGAACTTGCTGGCTACTGGACCGTAATAATTTGATGTCCCTATTATTAACATACATTGTCGTGGCGTCTTGTAGGAGCTGGCAGATTTCCGAGTACCGAGCAGATTGGGGATTCAGTCGTCCAAAATGGTTTAAGATTGCAATTCCCCGTCTGAGCCCTGTGCTTAATGGCCAGCCTCTTCGATCGAAATCATCCAGGTAGGCAATTCCAAGACATAGCACCGAAATAAAGACATTGTTGATTATGAAGGGCTGACGTTGAGGCATGGCTTGTTCTTAAACAGTCTCATGAGCCACATCTATACCTTTGATCGCCGAGTCAACACATGCGTCTGCGTAAGTATTGAAATCTGTATTAAAGGGAGATAAGGCCTCGCCATGGCTGAAGTTTCTAGCGTTGTGGCAGACCTTGAAAGTGAGAAATGGTCGAGATAGTAGAATGATCGAGTAATAGTATGCAATTTTCACGAGTCCACGACCAAGTCGGTGAGAAAGCCCAAGGCTTCGGGTTGCAACCGGTTCATGCAAACCGTCAATTTTAAGCATACGAGGTCACGCTTCTGTCCACTCGCGATGTTGTCTTGAGATGCTTCTTGCCAGGTCGAGCGAGACAGCTCTTCTCGAGTACACTTCTATTAAAATGCGTTCAAAGACGTGGCAGGTTCTGAGAATGACGGAAGTGACCTGCGAAGGCACATGCTGGCTCTCTCTGCTGGCGACCTGATCTACCGAAGTCCAGGGAATATTGCAATCGGTGTCTGAGGTGGCAGGTGGCCTTCCCATTGATGCACTGAGAAAAAGCTCACAAACTTGTAGAGTCTTCCAGGTCCGTTCTCGAGATATGCCCTCCTGCGGAACAAATGCAACGTTTGTCTCGTGGCGGTGAATTTCAAGAGCATAAGTGGCTCTGACTGCCACTACTAAATTAACGAAAGCCCCATTGTGTCGACATGCCGCAAGCATGTAGTAGGTGATCAAGATGAACGACTGGACCGTCAACAAACTTGGGTCGTCCATAAGTGTAAACGTTGCAATTTGACGACCGTAACCAAAACACCTCCCAGCAATGATCTCATCTGATTCATCTCGAGCTCTTCCTCGTGCCCCGATCGCGAGTGCAAGATAAATGACGGGCGACTCCAGCTTTTTTCTTCGTGAAGAATCTTCGACCCAAGTTGGCAGCTTATCTATCAACTAAGCAGGGTCGAAAAGGTCCATGATACCACTCACGACTTGAAAGAACTGATCTCCAAGAGAAAGAGCTTCAGCAAGATCGAGTAGAGGTTCGTGGACATTATCAAAACGAATCGCTGGCGTAGTTTCAATCATCAGGTGACGCAGAGGATCTGATGTAAATACACAAGGGCCCACTGCAACTATCACAGCTCTCCTTACAGTCTGAAGAAAGGACAACGAGGCTGATTCGCCGACATAAACTAAATGTAGTCAGCAAACGTCGACTGCTTTAGCTCCTGATTTAGAGTTGCAACAAGACATACTAAATCTCCCCTGACTGTCACGTAGCATTCTGAAGACTTTAGGCTTAGGTGCCGCATCCAAAACCGTATTGTCGCCTTGCTTGAGAGTTTCAGACGGTGCGAGATCATCAAGCTCACACAGTGCATGATGATCTTCGCTTGCACTGTGGTTGCTGCTGCCTCTAGCCTCGCACAGAAGAGGCTTTGCAACATCTGATGCCTGGGCTTTCGTATACTGACAGGCCTCCTCTCGATGTCGGGATTTGCACTATCCGCAGGGGGTACCGCCACTACACTTCTCCTTGCGTCTCTTGCAACTGTCACATGCTTGTGCTACTCGTCTTCGGCGTAGTGGATCAACCCTGTTACGCGGCATCTTGGAACAATAAGTGCCAGGCGCTATTGAGATTCATTTCTGGTGTACGAAGTGTTTGTGTTAGGTGGTGGTTTGGCTACGCTGCATCGAGATTTGTGGGGGGAGCGGGGTAGGTGCTGCGCCGCTACAGGTAGAATAGACAAGCTCACTGTCTCAACCAAAGTGGCCGTCATTGGACATGGTAACACGAGGGTAAACACAAGTGTATGTGTTTTGAAATAGCCCTAGGAAGTCGCATCTGTCAACTTTATAAAGCTGACAAGCCATTAGCCGCAACGACCGTAGCATAATTACCTCGTGTATGGCCAAACAGCCATTTAGCGTCTGTGCTCCTGTACACCGGCACTTGATCGGCATTAATTAAAATCGCCAAGTGCGCTGTGGTTTACCAGAAATGATTCGTTAGAAAGCTCTTGTTTCCACGGAAATTTCGAGATACATACGGACATGAATAGCTGTTAGTTCGACCATGTACGAGGTAGCTATGTGATAGCGCATTCTGCGTGGATAATTGTGTGTCACGGATAGGGTTGTAGTGGACTTTGCCGAGTATCCGTAAGCACCTAGTCTAGCTTTCACCGACCCTCCGATGCCCTTTTTGAAACACTATACACATATAAATCACTGACCCCATCATATTTACACACTCTAATTAATACCCTAAATTAACCTATTTGTTAACTTTCTCTCGATTTTTATTAAGATTATCATAAATTATAAAGTATTTGTAGTATTAATAAAGGAATTTAAATACTCCATTTATTAGATTTTAATAAAAATCTAATTAATTATATTACTATATCAATATCACAAATTCCTATGTCTTTATTACACTAGCATAGCTAAGAAGAGTTGCGCGCCGAAAATACAAACCCGTTAACACTACTCCTCGTAATGGAAGGGGTAAAGTGTCTTGCAGAACCACTTCCCATAATTGTGAATACACCTTCAAACCTTTATAATCGTACAGCTATTCAGCACAGAGCATTCTTCAGTGACGTCTGTCTTGGATCGGTTGTAATAGCGCTTCATAATAAGCACTGTCATACATTAGACAGAAGCTTCAATTTACCACATTCCGTAACGCATACCATCATCTTTTCTCACATTCTAGAATATAATGCGCCTTCGATATCGAAAATTATAGAGAGACTTGGAGAATTCATGCTTGAGAGCAACGGGGGTGCCATTCATGGTCTTAATGTGTTATTGCGAAAGCTTGATGTTGAACATGGGCTTGCAGACTTTGGGTTCAAGGAGGATGGTATTGACAAGACAGCCGATCTCACCGTCGAAAGTTCTTACTACAATTCTTGAAAGATCGAAAGAGGAGCCATTAGAGAATTGATTAGGAGGGTATACGTGAGCGAGGACGCAAGAGTGGATTTTTGGTTGAATTGACTAATGTCATCACTCACTTGAACCTCCTAGAACTATCAACACAACTTAAGGATATATCTTTCAAAAGCTCTTATCAGGAATAATTGTGACTCTAAAACACAATGCTGTTTAATCTTGAAGAACTCAACAGGAATTTCAAAAGGTTACAATTCTTGGAAGAGTTCTTTGAATCTGGATCTGATGTCTAATGTCCGCGCCCTTTGCAATGTACAATCTAGCACCACCTGTATTATAGAATTGCGAGCATTTTCCGCAGTGATCAAGTTGTTTGCTAAAATCGGAAAATTCGGAAGGTACAGTTCCTCAACTGGAACCAAGCCAAGGCAAGACAAATTGCTGCGGTTTGTTCTTGGCCTGTTGTCTGACTGATGAAAATTGCAATTTGAGATTGACCAGGGTGGCGTGACTGCACAGCGCCTCTTTTGCGTATGCGTGGTAGCGGGGCGGAAGTGGTACAGTACCATTTTGAACGCTATTCGGTGCCAATATTTTGTAGGGATTTCTTCGCTTAACGTACTATATCCGAGGCGTTTGAAGGTAAATCAATAATGGAAAGTCCATCACTATCCTAGCCCCATATAATCAGGAAATTCAGAACTTGATTTTTCCGGGTTATAGCTGCTTCTAAGGGATATCCAGCGATCCAGATCTACAGGTCGATCAGAAATAGTGTGTTGAGCTGTTTTGATTTAATGTTTCAACACTGAATCTGGTGGTGTGGCGTCGTTCAAGCACAACGAACCCAAGCTATTGACCCTCCAGAAGAAAGTTGTTGTATTTACAGGCAAGTCACTAGCAATCTATCATATTATTTTAAGTTCTATACCCAATTTCATGACTAGCATCCAAAACTTAACTTTTCTATGCTTCTTTAAAAACACCTCAACGTTATATTTCAATTCATAATAACTTTATTAATTTGATTTCAATGCGAATCAAAAAGATATTTTGTTTGGTATGATCATATGCGTACGGTAGCGAGAAAGTGAAAAGCTGAAGAAGCTCTATCAAGGTGTCAGTGGGATGTTTATATCTGCACACTAAGTTATTAACCAAACAAGTTCTTCTAGATGGGGTAATGACTACCCCGCCCCCGATGATAACGATCACCCGAACGAAATTGGATCGTTGAGTAAATGTCGGAGATTGACCTCATGGACATCGAGGAACTCTTTTATATCACTACGTCATACGATGAGCTTCTGGATATTTCTTTCCGAGCTGTATTTCCATTAATCCACACAAATCTAACATAAAATTAGTAAGAAAACGGCCTCATCTTGAATATGCTGGTTTCCTCGGGAAATGGCTCGGCAGGTATGTCAACCATGCCTGGTTGCAAGAAGTGAGCCAGCTCGCCTTCTTGTGAATCAGTCTGCGCGATAGACCAGCCATTTCCAAGCCAAGCTAACCTATTGCACTCTTCTCCGTCATCCTCTCCTTCATATACATAGTTGAAATCTTCCCATCTTGGCGATCGTAGACATTCCATCGCGTGCAACGTACTTCCCGGCCAGAGACCAGTAACCCGATTCCCTTTCCCTCCATTGCTCCGATACCAACTACTACAATCATCAACGTAGACAGTCTTTTGAAAATAGTGATCAATGACCCTCGAGAAATCCTGGACTCTTCGCTTTTGTACTTCCATCCTAGCGATATTTTCTTTCTGAATCTTGCGAATACATTTGATGATGTAGTCGCCAGTCACCTCCATCATTGCCGTCAATGAGCCAGTCCCAATCGCAGCATTAGGTCCTAGCATCATAAAGTAGTTTGGAAATCCATCAGTAGCCAGAGATAGATAAGTCTCAGCCCATGGCTCAAACTTCTCCTTCATGGACTGTCCGTTTCGTCCAATGACCGGAAAAACAGGGGGTGCGGATGCTTGAAAACCTGTTGCACAGACAAGAACGTCTAGTTCCCTTTCTTCACCACTCTTGAGTATTAGACCATTTGCGCTCGCTTTCAGAATAGGCGTGTCAATGAAATCGACGTTTTCTTCTACAAGTGCTTCGAGATATCCAGGTCCTGGCGTTAGTCTGCGGCAGCCTACACTGAATGAGGGTAAGAGCGCCTTGAAGATCTCCGGCTTTTTTGCAAGTCTTTCTTTCATGAGTTCTGTGAAATCATCTCTCGCTGTTTCTTGATATTTACTGCCTTTCAATGTTATAGCGTGTACCGAATTTGCGTCACGTGCTATCATTGTCCGAAACTCCAAATAGTGCTCTGGATCGTTTGCAAACCGTGCTTTCTGCTCTGCGGAGACTAGAACCCCTTATTAGTATGTGGGTTAGTCATGTTTTGAAGCCACTTTACAGTATGTTTCTTTAATTCCAAGTCTCTTCATTGCAACGTCACCAAACGGCCTAGAGATCCAAGTCTTGCTCCTGATAAAGCAACTCAGCTGTGTTCCAGCCACTTTCTGCAGCGAAGGAATGATCTGTATCGCGCTACTGCCACCTCCGATGACGCCAATTCGTTTGTTTTTGAAGTCATAACTGAATCACACGTCAGTGGAGTTTACATTAAAATATGGTTTGCACATACTTCATGTCCCAGGCTGCAGAATGCATTACAGGAATCTTGATGTCAGACAATCCGTCGATTATTGGCCAGGATATGTTGTTCAAGGTACCCCGGGCACTGATTACAACGTCGGCCTCATCAGTAAAAGTCTCCCCTGTCTCGATATTCTCAACTTGGACCTTCCTGGACATAGATTAGCATTATGAGAATAACTATTGCTTTGTGTGTGCATACCATTTTGCCTTTTTGTCGTCCCATTGTGCACCAACAACTTCGTGCAAACATTTGATAAACCTGTCTACCGAGAATCTCTTGACGACATCTTCCAAATATTGTCGAATTTCTGGTGCAGGAGCATAAAAGCTACTCCAATTTGGATTTGGAGCAAAAGTATACTGATAAGAGTGTGCTTTTGAAATTGTTAGTTTTGAGGAAAGATTGCCGTTCTTATGCTTTACTAACATGGAATATCGCAGGCACAGCCTGGATATCTGTTCTCGTACCATGTTCCTCCCACTCCAGCATTCTTCTCATAGATCTTTAGGTTGACATTGCGAAGTCTCTCGGGTATTCGAACACCGCAATAAATTCCAGAAAAGCCAGCTCCAATGACGATTACGCTGACTGGACGAAGATTCTCAATGGCTGAATCTTTGATACTCTGAGGATTTCCATTGGTGACTACATCTGAAGGATCGTTCATCTTGAATAAGTTGGTTGGGGGACATCTTCGGTAACTTGACAATCTGTTTTAATATAAACATTGCATTGCCACGTGATTGCCAACCAGAAAGCTCCAGTCGAAGGTGCAAGCTCAACTACGTTCGAGCCATGAACGGAAAGCGTCCACTATTTCCAATATTCTATCCCTGATCCGGTAGAATTCGCCTATCCACACTGCCGGCATTCGGCATCTTTTTATTGTCAATGGCGTCTTTGTAAGACCGGGGTAAGAAATACATCCTGGTGACATCTTACACATCGCAGGGAAGTTTCTAGGGCACGTGGGGTAAGGGTAAGGTATTTGTTTCGGAAGGGGAACGTCGAAAGACGCTAAAGCCGGAAAGTGCACTCTACCTACTACCGGTACTGTATCCCGCCACTAAACAAAAGCCTCGTTGTGGTTCTGTTCTCCGCATTTTGCCGAAAACTGGTTACGTGCTTGCATATGGGTAATCAGGTTTCATAAGTTGGCGTCAGCTTCATATTATACATTTTTATACACTCCTGTACTGTCGATCATTTACCCTCACTACTACGAGTAATGCAAATCTTTTCATGATCTCTGGTATTTGAAGAGATGACGTGATTCAACTCATAAGCTTACCTAGTAGAAACTTCAATGCGGGTAATGTCTGGCAACAGATGCCGGGCAATTACCCGATGTGGAGACAGCATACACCATTGAAATTGATGTCAGAGCTTTGGGAAGAAAAGAGGAGTCAAAGCAAGTTGAAAGTGCACACCCCGGTGCATTATCCGTGACCCAGGAATGCTGCTACGTCACTTGAATAGCACAATAGCCCCCGAACGAATTTACACGTTACAAAGAAGCAATCTCGGAGCGGGGAAGTCTTTCCCGAAAACTTAGAGCATCTTGCTCGGCTTCAAAGATTCTCTCCGAAATTGGTAGATTGTAAACTTAAAGCCCGCAAACTCATAAGCAATTTAGCTTGCGCTGCTTCAATCTTCTTTCGCCAAAGCCCATCTTGACTGTACTTTGACTCGCTAGTGACATTCAAATCTCAGAAATCGCTCACTAGACCGTCTCTCATTCTATAATTCGGTTCACATGTCGATAAGATGCCAGCTTCGCAATATAAATCACGTGAATTTCGGGACTTCCGAACCTTGCTTTCCCGCGAGCTGCCTTTGCCTACAATCAGCTCTCAACCTATTCAGTCTAGCGATGGCCATGAAAAATACGAAGCTGTTGTTATTGGAGTAAGCACCATGTTCATGGTTAATAGCCAGATTGAGTAATTATATTCCCGCAGGCTGGGCCAGCTGGAATGGTGCTCACGTTGTTACTCGCAAGATACGGTCTGGGAGACACTTTAATGTGCTAAGATTCAGAACCGGACAAGCTGACAGGCTTCAGCCGCGGACTTTGGAAGTTCTTAAGAGCTTGGATGTCGCTGATGAGATACTTAACCATGGATGCCATATGTCAGAGGTGACTTCTGGAGCCTAAAGAGCAATACTTCAGCCGGAAAACCGGCTAGTATTGAGCGTACCTCCTTCGCGCCAGATGTTGGGGTTGCGATACAAACACAAAGTCGCAATTCACCAAGGTTACATTGAGCGGATTTTAGAGGAGAACCTAAATCAGTACTCAACGGAATGTATCCGGCGATTGACAAGGCTTGTATTGTATACTTCGTTATGGATGCAGCTAGTGATGCCGAGTACCCTTTGAATATTGACCTCGAATAGGAAACTGCCGAAGGGAAGAAAATACAAAAAACTGTTCGGAGTAAACCCCTGCTTGGGACTGATGGTGCTTATTCGCAAGTTTGGAAGTCAATGGAACTCGAGCCTATAGCCGAAACAACCAGACCATATTTGGGCTGTCGTCGAAACCGTTGCAGACATGAAATGTCCTGACGTACGAAAGCGCTGTGCTATACATTCTGCCGCGGGATACGTTATGATCATTCCCCGGGAGCACATCAGTACTGACCAGTATTTAACTCGACTTCACGCGCAGATCAAGGACGAAATTCCTGTGGAAAGCACCGATCACGGTAACCCAGTAGCACGGAAAAAGAGTCGCAGCAAGTGAGCCGCAATTACTCTCGATTTCATTCTAGCACAAACCCAACGTGTATTTTTGCCTTACACGATTTTCATTAGAAAGGATACAGAGGTCGATTGGTGGGCAGCGTGTGAGTCCTAATTTTTCAATGAGTGACGATGCTGGGCGGAGTCGAGCTTTCATCGTTGGAGAGGGTGAGTCCTGCCTCTTCCAAATAAATTAACCCTTACTAACGTGCGAAAGGCTGACATACCCATAGTCAAAAGGCTGGGCAGGGGATGAACGTTTCCATGATGCATTCTTACAACCTCGCCTGGAAACTAGCTCACGAGATCTACTCCCTGTCTCCTGAGCCACCAGGAGCTAGCGTTCTAAACACATATGAATCTGAACTAGTGACAGTTGGACGTATGCTTGTCGAGTTTGACACCAAATTCACCTCAGTATTTTCTGGACAGATAGGCTCGGATAGCTTTGCTGAGGGTCTGAATCACGAGCAGTTCCTCAAAGTCTGCAGCGATGGGAGTAATTTCACAAGTGATTGTGGAATCGAGTATCTGCAGAGCATCACAGTCGAGGCAACCAGCATAGAAAACTCACATCTATTTTCCGGCGATATTGATCTTCATGGAACTTCAAAGCCTGGACGCAGACTACCTGATTCCGTGGCAAGAGAATACGCGGACTCACATCTGAGGCACTTGCAAGATGGTGTGCTTCTATTTTAGTTCGTTCCTTCTAAACTATGCTAATCCTGACTTCAGATTTCCTTTCTACTGGGCGTCTTCGCATTCTCGTATTCACAACGTCAGACCTGCTAGAGCCGCATGGAAACTCGTCACGGGCATCGGTAGGGATTTGCAACGACACCATTCCAACATTCCAAAAGGTCATGGTGGAATTGGTTGTGATACAACCCTTTGTGGAGCGGGTATTTGAATGGACAGATGTTCCAACCTGTGTGAAGGAGTTTGGAAAATAAAATCTCATGGTCCAATTGATCAGAAGCTATATAGAATATGGGTTGTCCGATTAAATTGAGGAAGGAGGGGAGAACGCAAACTTTACATAAGAGCTTGCCACAAATGCCTTATACATAGCACACTTTCAAAATCGTTTTTGGTGTGCATGAGACAGCTTTCGGAGGGCAGATGCGGGGAACGAGGCGATCTTCCCAGTACAAATACCATGTATTCGAGTCTAGGTTTCTATTAAAACGGTGTTGAACTGTACCGCAACTGATCACCAGATAAAACTTTGGTTCTTCTAGACCCGAATATTGACAACGGGTGCAGGAAATGTAAAAATCCAAGTTCCGAGTCTACGCTCATAGTAGACGAGGGAATGGAGACGTCTTGTCGGGGTCTGAATTATACAACGCCAATAAACGTATGGCGAGTCTCGATCTCTGGGCTGTTGAGAACCGTTGCGAAACTCTCACTCGTGTTATATTATCTAGCAGTATTGATCTGGTCCATCTCCATCATTGATAAACGGTTCTCGTCACTGTTGAGCGAGTTTGTAGGAAGGAGCCATGGTCGACTTCTCAAGTTGAGTCACATATTTTATTCAAGCCGTCAAGCCTGCCGAGGCCTAGTTATGGAACGGTCACTGTTTCACAGTGTAAGTAATAGTATACTATAGTTTAAAGGTGATACATATTAAGGTATTGATATAATAGTTAATACCGCTGTGTAGAAAGCTGAATATATTACTTTTACATTCATTTTAACATATAATGTTATTTCCGAATATTGTTATTCTTTGTGTGGTATCTATGTCCTAATTAATATATAATAAAGCGAACAAATATCATTTTATTACACTATTATCAAGTTCATAAACGAGCGAATGTTATATTTAACATATGATCTTTTAGAAATTAAAAAAAGAATAGATGTGAGAAATATAGTTATTTTTTAATTATCTTCAACATTAAAACTAAAATTAAAATTTAATATAATGATATCGCAAGAAGAGTAGTATCAATTGAATTTTTGAATTCTGATCAATAAGTACATTTTTTCCCCTAAAAGATTACATGATAGATTAAAAAAATTTTTAGCATTGTGTAATACTAATTGTAATTATTTCAATTATAAATCTGATATTTAAAATGTCAAGGTATGGAATAATGATATTCGGAGTTGTTACTATATGAAATATATATATACAAATTTCATGATAGACCTAAGCTCAAAAAGATACTCGTGGATACTCACTGGTGGGTTTTTATATTCGCATTCGAATTGAATTGGAGACACGAGTCAGTAACCCTCTTCACAATCTCAATGCCCACCCCCAAACTCAAAACCAAATACACTACAAGTTCTACCTAAGCCCCCTCCCCTTCCTCATTTATACATATTCCCGCCGCGCCCGTCCTTAAATGGATGATCCCCAGGACTCGGTCGCTCTTGGTAGTGTATCCTGTGTGTCTAAGCTGGGTGTGTATTGTGTGATACGTTGTGGTTATTGGATAGGAAGGAATAGAGTTTGGGCGAAAAGTGAGCGAAAAGTATTGGGGCTTGGAAGTGACAGTGCGGAGTTTGGGTTTGGGCTGGGTTGGTTTGGTTTGGGGCTTTACTTTACGTAATTGAGGGAGGGGTGTGTATTTGTGGGATGATATTATGGTATTGGGGTGAAGAATGATGGCGATGGGATGGATGAGATGGATGGGATGGGTAGGTTGGTGGCTGGGTGAAATTAGGGTGGTGGGTGGAAACTTAGGAAAGGGAGAAGTACTAGGTATGTTAAGAGTGCGATGAAAAGAGAAAAAAAGGATGGGAAGAAAAGAGAGTGAGAGGGGGGGGTCTGGGGGTGTGCTTGTGTGATTGTAGGTAGGTATGAGATAAAAAAGTGAGGAAAGGGGGTGTGCGGGGCTCCATGTTCGTGGACTGTTTTTGATGATTGAGAGGGTTTCAATGCTAGGTAAGTACTAAATATATGTGCTGTGATATCATGTAATATCGGACCTCTTTATATACTCGATATATATTTTGGAATATCAATCAGATCGCAACTTGGATATATGTATCTATTAAGTATCGATAAATATTCTTCTCTTTAGATTAAATCCCTCGACCTTTACTTATCTAGGTAAGTGATTAACCCACTAACTCATCCCCTCATGATTCATGACTCGAAAGAACAAGTTTCATTTCCTTACACAGTACATGTGTCTACATACTAGGTATTAGTAAACCAACATGCCCACTGACAATGATCCACCAAATCACGTTACAGATATACTCGTATATGTATACCTAGGTATGTAACTTCTTCCCGTTGCGATGATATTAATGAGCGATCATCTCGCTAATGATTGGAGGGGTTTATCATTACCTTGGTGGTGGTTGAACAGGCGGTATGTTTCAGTAGGTAGGTACTGTGGTAGGTAGTATTGAATAAACACCTAGTAAATAAACGAGAACATGAATAACACAACTCAGGTCCTTATTAATTATTTCCTCACTTACCTTACTAAATATACCTAATAAGTAATAAACACTTCACAAACTCTCCTTCTCTCCTTCTCAATCCCATCATAAAATTCCCTCATCCATTTCTTCCCTATCCAAAGTCTAATTACCAATCCAACCCAATCCAATATCCCCTCAAAAACAAACATCTCACACCACATCATCTCACACGACATCTCAGCCAATCCCCATAATTACCCCAGATCCTTCCCTCAACACCCGAAGCTAAGTGGATATCCTCTTCTAAATAACTGGGTCTTTTCCACTCTATTCTGCATAAATCCCCAGATTACGCATTTGCGGCGTTATTAGCGAAGGTTAAAGAGGGTTAGTGGCTTGGTGTTACCCCGCACCATGGACCAGTTAGATGCGCAGGCGTGAAACAGGAGGTTTGGGGTGGTATGATATGATATGGTATGGGCTGAGAAGGGAGGAGGTACTTATGAGGAGGTATCTTCCTTTCGTCTGGATATTTGATTTCTTCTTCTTCTTTTTATTACATCAAGAACAATACATTGCGATACATGACAATACAATCAATACTCGTTCCCAAATTCAATACGATAAATACTTCATATACCTTACTACACAATCAATTTGATATCAACATCAACTCCAACTTCATCACTTGAAGCCTCAAATACATCACCACACAATCAATCACCGAATCTATCAAACAACACATATAATAAATCATTCATCATGGTTGCTGTTACTGGAGTTGTTACTGCTGGTGGTAAGTTTACATTTTATTGTTTTCATGCGAGGGATTGATATTATGAGTTGGTGTGTTGTTGTGTTGGTTGTTGTGTCGCTTTGTTCATGTTCATGGGTTTTATCTCATATATCATGACAACGGATCATCACTATTATAGCAACACATATCCTCTTCATCTTCATCTTTATCACTATCTTCCTCTATCTCCCCCTTTTCTTCCCTCATCACCTCTCTCCTCCCTCAAACCCCAAAACTAACACTCCCTCTAGCCTCAGCACTTGGTCTCGCCGCTGCTCTCGCATCCATGCATCTCCCCGCAAAAACTTACCGCGTAGAACGCACACGTCGTCTCTCTCAACCCGCCGATCAAGATCAGGGTGAAATGGCACGCTTAGCTTTGCAGAAAACAAACTCTGCAGGTTCCATTACAGAGAAGGCGAAGAGTGGCTTTCAACCCGGGAAGAAGGTTTTGGGTAGAGTTAAGGAGTAGATGTTTGGATGACGATGATGATGATGGGTTATGATATGAATATGGGTTATGGATACGGTTATGGGATGGATGGATATGGATACTGGTATGAACGGATGGATATGGATATGGATATGGATATGTTACTATGACATCATATACGAGCGTTAAGTTGCCAGACTTACTGACTCGACTTGACTTGACTTGAATGGGATCTTCATAATCGTCATGGATTGATATGACACATGATTATGGATGGGATGGGATGGGATGGAATGGAGTTTTCTTTGCTTTGGGTTACATATAGTCACTTTGTCACTTTGTCACACACTGGCACTTACATAGATACATACATGAGAAATCGACAAAAGTCTAGAAATAGATAGATTTTCTTTCGTTTCGTGGTTTTTTTCGAGATGAAATGAGATGAGATGGAATAAATCTATGGTTGAATTTCGCTCGTTTGAGGATTAAGATTAAGAAATGGGAATGAATATGAATAATCAATGAGATTTGAAGATCTTGGGATTGTGTATGTGTAAATGTGAATATGAATGTGAAATACATAGCTGATTTTCTTTTCATAGGGATTGGGGATTTTGATTCTGATTCTTGGTACAAGAGCAGAGCAGAGCAGAGGGCATACAAGTAAAGAAAAGAAAATCAGGTGATAATAAATGACGTGCCAGATATGAAACCGGGAATCTCGGAGGAATTGAGTTTGAATTTTGAGTTTTGAGATGATGGTCTGGAATTGGAAAGGAGACTTTCTTGATTATTCTTTGGTTTTGGGGGTTTCTTCATGTGTAGATCTAGGTATATGTATATATCTATATAGAGTATTGATGATTTGTGTTTGTGTTTGTATCTTTCGAGTTGAAGATTATAGTTTTGGAGGGAAGAGTTTGGCGTAGGTGGTGGTGGTTGTGTGTGGGTTGGGGTTGGGAGGGAGAGGGAGAGGGAGAGAAGAGGGGAGATGGTAATGAGGATGACGGTGATAATGATAGCAACAGAAACAAGAGAAAACCAACCAAAATAAATAAATAAGAGTACTAATAGTAACAATAATGATAGCAAATGTAACAAATCATAATAAATCACAATGTGTTATTTGTGTTTTAGATAGCGATGATCAATAGATACCTATGTACATATACACAATATCTCACATCTCCCTCCCCTATTCTTACCAAGGACTAGATGCATGCTTGTTTCGTATCCTACCCTCTAGTCACTTCCGCCCCCTATCTTCATCCTATTCCTCTTCCTCTCCTGTCTCAATTGTACTGAATTTGATTATTTTCTTATTTCTATATATCTGTTTAGTATTGGTTCATGATAACTTAGTTAAAACTAGACTGACTGGATGAATTTTGCTAAAGGGGAGGGGGTTAAAATGATTACCCGATGATGATAAGTATTGTCGTTAAGATTTCCATCATCGTTAGATATCACAACGTGATGCTAATAACAAGGATGAAAAATATAAGATCAGCAATCATGGAAACCTTCTTTTCCTCATTTTTCTTCTCTTCTGCTCGTATGATTTTCTATTTGTATCATTAAATCTATCTTCTTCTCATGTTAACCTCTCGCAAAGAGTGCAGTGTTCAATATCATATACGCTCAGCCCTAGACCCGGTACTCTTGAGTATATTGGGTAACATTTATGAAAGTTGAATGGAAGGAAACTCAAGTGTTTATATAGGTACAGAACAGGCGAAAATTCTGTATCTTAAATCCAGAAGCGAGATCTGGAGATGTGGATACGCAGTGACTTGCAAGTGCACTTGAGTTTTATCCATATCCATATTCAAATGTCCAAGGGTGATAGTAGCTATAAAGATGAATTTCCTTCGAGGAAATTTTTCAAAATACAGTATCCATTACAAAAATGGAGGGTTTAGGGCTGTCGATATCGACTACGAGTGGAAAGTATCTTTTTGGATTGAGACGGGTTGTGTGTATTGCAATTTCTGCCGCAAGAGAGTTTTTGAGAGAAGGGATTAGATGTAGGGGAAAAGAGCTTGGTTAGTGTGCTTATGCTAGTGCGTATCCGTTTCGATGGTAAAGATTACAATCTGATGACTAGACATCTTTGACAGTAATAGTTGAATTCCGATTATTCGGCGTTGACATTAGATGGTCGAAAGTGTTAAAATCACAGCCCTGCATCTTCTCTCTCTTCTCCCATATTTCGTGATCCTAAATCCGGGGCTAGATCTCTATATCAAACAAATCGTAGTGCCAGTCCTTGTATTTGAACTCACATTACTCAAATCACCATGAATATGAGTGTAAATGAGATACTATGGGTATTATATACCGAGCTTGTTCTTAGTATCACAACTCCAGCATCGAAGTTAACACGCCAGACTTGTGCGTAGAATAGAGAACAATTTAGGTGAATACGCTTAAGTGCTGACAAGTATTTTGAAAATGATTCGCTAGGTTAAGGGGAGTGAATTATCTAAGTCGTCTTCGACTAAAATAAAGTTAAAAAGCGGCGTAGGAGGAATTAAGTGGATGGAAGTTTTTGTTTGGTCATATATATTGCACTCTATCTACCCAGTTCCTCTCTCAAGTGATACGATCAAATTTGCATGTTTGGGAGAAAATTCTTGCTAGTGTCATATTATTGAGTAATGTTCTGTTCGATTTGGATGAGAATTTGGAAAATGTTTTGAGTTTTGGAATGATTTTAGTGTAAATTTAATGGTTTGACTTGCTATCGTCTCAACTTTTATCAGTGATGAAAATGTATCAAATACAGCGATGAATAATATTTCTTTATTATCACCTCATACAGTCATGTCGTTATAACTAGACTTAAACTCCCCATCTAGCACATTAAATCCCCCATCTCTCCTCAGAATGTTAAAGCAGAGAAAAACAGTTTTAAGGAGCGGATACTTGGCTATGCTATTCCTCTAAGTCCATATTTTCTTAGGATCTCTCATCATGTTTATTGAAAGGAAGAGAAAAGTATACGGGTTATATACCTATGTCTAGAGAGTCTGAACTTCGGGATGTGGGATGTAAGATTCATTATTTTTAATTATTTTTGCACCCGTAAATATTCTATCTGCAGCAGGTCCTTCTTAGCCTTCCTTGTTCTTGATCAATGCATATAAATAGTTCCATGGTCACGAGGACAACAGGAGAGAACATATAAACCCTCCGTATTCCTTCATAGGTAATCCATAAACTGTAAGAGATATGCATGGAAGCAGACTGAGGAAAGATTCTGAAGCATGAAAATCTTCGAGTCCACTCTCTTATCACAATTCTGAGTACGTTGTGTTGCCAATCTATAAGTGAAAACCGTTGGGAGTAGCAGGAGAATCGAATATGGGGGTTTGAGTGTCGGTGGTAAAATATTTTGACAGTGAAAAAAGATTTTATCTGACATTTCATCAGCGCTACTATCGAATATGAGACGTTGAAAATATCCTATCTTCCCAGGATCATTTCATGATATGAGCCAAAAATTTCTATCGAGCCATCTATATGCTACTCGCGAACCAGACTTTCCTCGGTAGCGAGCTGTATCAAGTTGGTATTCTTGTAGTTGATTCTCAAGACTCTTTGTGTCTATTTATGTAGTATGAAGTGTAAATTTTGGAGAAAGAGCAAATTAAAGGGTGTCATTCACTATCCTTAAAAGTTCAATGTTGTGAGATTCTATAATAAGTATACTAAATCGCTTATTAATATCTTACTAATCAAGCTATATATGAATTAATAATATATGATTTTAT
>PQXJ01000387.1:0-35893 GCA_004786225.1 Botryotinia narcissicola | reverse complement strand
ATCCCAATCTCAATCTCAATCTCAATCTCAATCTCAATCTCAATCTCAATCTCAATCTCAATCTCAATCTCAATCCCAATCCCAATCCCAATCCCCATCCCAGTACTCCTCTCCCAACTCAAAGCTACAAAGCTATAAACTCCACTTCAGACCACACACATACCAACTCCCAATAAATCCCACCACCCACCCAAACCACAACCTTTCATAGCTCAAGGACGTTCATCGATCCATCGAAGCACGATTCCCAGCGCACAAATCTAATCTTCCTGTTCATATTTTCTATTCATACATCCATATACCTATACCTATACCCATATCCATACATAAACTTCATCAAACCTCTCAGCCCCCTCAACCCAACAACCCTCACCACCACAATAAACTCAACAACAAACAAATAGTGCATCTACCACCTCCCACCTCCCACCTCCTCATCTCTACCTCTCATTCTCCCGCCTCCCGCCTCCTAATTCCCACCTCCCACTCCCACCTCCCACCTCTCATTCTCCGTTCTCCTCATCTCGACGACTCAACCACTTAACCACTTAACCACTTAACCAAAAGGGGGGAAAGAAAGAAAGCTAGAAAGAAGCGAGACCCCAACCTATCTAATCCAATCTACTCCAATCCACTCCACTCCAATCCACTCCAATCCACTCCGATTCACTAAATCTTTCCAGCCTAAAACCTAAGCCCATGCACACATTTAAAATTCCTTCATGAACTAATGAATTCAAGAATCGCACATATCAATGTTGTAGATATATGTACTAAAACAGGCACCAAGGAATGAGATGAACAGGCAAAAGAAACTATTCATATACCTGCTACAATCGTATATGCGTGCGCTGACTCGATATGTATAGGCAGCTTTATCTACAGCCTCTTCACCTGAAATTCATGCACATGGCAAACATCACTCATACCGTATCACATTGCAGTATAGAATATCAAATCACAACCAAACATTGTGCGAAGAAAACCCGTCCATTAAATTCTGATCTCGAGACTGCAATTAAGCGCTCAAAATTAAAATCCTAACGTGGACCGTTATTTCAATCCCCCCCCCCTGCCCCCCTAAATCATCTTCCTCCATTCCCCTTCAAGCATCTCACAAATTTCTCCTCCCAGAATGATGCGTCCAGCCATCTCTTGCTCTAACTCATATCGCGTCGCCAAGGGTATATTAAAAATAGTTATGTGTAAAAGTTCAAAAGGTGAAGAAAACCAATTTTATATTGATTTGAGTGAAGATTTTTCTCCCATCCGTCAATGTCGATACGATTTGAGGGTATGAATGTTTAATAATATGTCGTAATCGTCGTACTCAAAAAGCTAAGTCTCCAGTAAAGTAAGTGGAGCAGTTGTTGAATATAAAAAGGATGTATGTGCAGAAGTAAAGCTTGTGTAGAGGCAGAGATACCGAGCGCACGAGGATTAGCACAGGCTCAAGGTCATCATCATCCGTCATCCCACAAAATGTATCAAAAACGCCATGCTCCCGTACTCGCTGATGCGAGGGGGCATATCCCATTTCCCATTTCGGTTTCCCATCAGATCGTCAATTCGCGTGTTGAAAAATAAATAATTCGATCAGTGCTCGCCGGCAATAGGTTCACGCTAATTCCCGCCATATGCAACCATCCCAAAACTCCATGCTGAAATTTATACAGAACCAAGTCGTAAATGTGCTTCAATGGCTTCTCGTTCTTGAGAATCTGCAGAAGCCATGTTCAAAGCAGTGAAACCGCTAGGGGTGTGAGTTCGTGCTGGAGCAGGAAGAGAATGTCCAACAACAGAACGCAACCCTCCCCTATATACATGAGAATTGAAAACTTGTGGAAGTGGCCCAGATGTGAAGGGTCCAGATGCTGAATAAGATGCTGCTCGCAATGCTGCGGCTCCGACAGCTGCCCAGTCCTCTTCGTCCGTTACATCATTCGGGTCATCCTCCATCATTACGTCGTCTCCAACCTCAGATGAGGAAGTGCCCGACTCATCGCCATCCAAAGACATTTTGTCGGCCTCGTCAGGCATCGAGACATCATCTCCGTGGGAGAAAAACGCCGAATCCCCCGCCCAGCTTGACCCTGGTTCATTAAGTCGTGTTCGCGTAAATGACCACCCTTGGTTGTTGGCGATTGGCATCCCAATCGGATAGGTATCTGGTAAACTCGTTGGTGTTGAATTTCCAAAAGCTCGACCCATTCTTGCCGGATGCCCCTTTAGTCTCGCGTCCCATCGGCCCCAACCCACTTTCTCGAACAACACATTTCCTTTTACACCGCCAGCCTCACCGCCATTGCCACGTCCCTCCAAAGCGCCCACAACAAGTCTTCTAGCTTTCGCGGGAGGAATTCCAGAAAAGCCGGGGACTGAAGTAGTGAGATAACCCATGATGTGGCGGATAGCAAGTGGGCCATGATCCAACAGAATTTCAGGAAGGTGGTGTTTCGCCAGTAAACTAGGGGTAATAGCACCAGTGGTATCCAATCCTGGCGATCCGATATCCGACGTTCCTTCATTTCCACTTCCGTCTTGTAAGTCTAGGTCGGATTCAACATGCTCCAAGTTGAGTTGGGGCAATGGCGAACGAGTACCAAAAGTTTTGGTAACATGCGGAGGTAGGTTGGGAGAGATAGAGTTCGGGGGAGTAGGAAGAGGATGGCCATTGGCCACAGGAACACTTCGAGCCGCTACAGCAGTTAAGCTGTCTCGACCGAAGGATGTTGGGATCTTGCGAGCAGATGAAGCTATTGAAGCCATTTTTGTTGTTGGATCAGTTGATTTCTTTCTCTATAAGTGCGCGACACAAGATTAGTATTTATATTCTCGAAAAGACGTGTTGGTTTGGCATGGGGGTGACTCAGAAGAATCCAACACCAACACCTTGATGGGCTGACTCACTTCGATTTGCGATAGAAAGGTTACAAACGAATTGAATGGGTTGGTGATTTAATTCGAAGCAATTATTGATCGTGTATTGGAGAAGCAAGCGGAACGGACTGGAACCTTATCGTCGAAAGGGATGGAGTTGTTGAGAAGATATAAGAGTGAGTCAGGTAATGGTGGGCGTCGACAGATAAGTGAGCTATTTTGGATCGGGTCCGGAATTGGAAGCAAGCAACTGCAAGTGGGAGTGAAGTTTCTAAAGGAAGAGCGAACCAACTCGATTGCGATTAGAAAGACTGAGAGGTAAATTTGAGATAAAAGTAAGACGAAGGAGGCGACGATGAATTTGAGGAAAGTAGAAGAGACAGATAAAGTTTATATGGGAAGATTGAATTAATGTATATTTTTGAATTATTTCTTATTATTTCGAGCTTTGGTCTTTCTTTCTTTGTCTGTCTTTGATGCGCACCTTTCTGGTGTTTACAGAGCAGAGTACTAGGTAATTTCTACTCAGTAGGTGTAGGTGTAGGTACATGAGGATGATTTAGTGGAATAGATCGGATTGATTTAAATAGGGTATATTCAGTTGTGGCTTAGCGTAATCACACTAGTACATTAGTCTCTCACTAGTATCCTTCTTGGTCTTCCAAATCTAGGCGTGGCAGTAACTAGGGAGGCCCCTGTGTGCTAAGAATTCAAATAGTTATGCAATCTTTTTAATCTTCCAAGGTTTTTTATGTATCCAATCATAAATCGATATACAAAGTATGCAAGTCCTCGTGATTTATGATTTGTTCATATCCATCATCTGGTATTAACTTCTTTCATGAATGTCTCGAAAATCCCTAAGACGTCGCTCTGGTCTGCGCCTTCTCTGCCGTGTACATCATACTCGTTGCGTTCATAGCACATTCACTGGTAGGTAGTACTATCTTCAACAAGCACTTTTACAAGAACCTATTATTCGACTCATAGCTAGGTGGTAAACTTGTAACCAAAGAAATGACGCTCCGCTGGCTCTCCGAGGGCCACTGTCGTGGAGGCAGACTAGATAACTAATACAAAAGATTGATATCGAGCGCAGCGAGCTATTGGGGTTTGGGGGTTTGGGGGCTTGCCCCCATGAAAGGCAAGCAATTAATGCCTACACTTAGCACTTTGTCATTTTGCCTCTGACAATACGAGTGTCAGAACGCAGTAGGATGTTACTAACATAACATTGAAAACCGGATTTATATTGATTTGTATTTACATTGAATTGCCTCAAAATAACCTGCCCAAGTAATACCAAGCGTAGATAGGTACGAGGTATGTAATACTAAGGTCATACCAGTATCTTCTCATGCATATATTTGGGCTCACCTGAGCAAGTAAGAACACCTTAAAGCATAATTTACGACTTCGTACATCTCGTCTACCTCATCTCATCCGTATGAGCACGTAACTAGGATTTTCTGCCAACATTATCCATACTGACTGTACTTTCGCTTCTGCTGTTTGCTGCCCGGGTGAGTCTTCTTGTGGCGCGTGAAGAAACCAGGTATCTAGCCAGCCACACATGCTGATAAAATAAATCTCACATTATCAACATCATCCAGCGTCTACAGTAATAATGACATTTGACAATAGCTGAACGTACACAGTAAATGTCTCCTTAATTTACAACTTTCCATATCAATGTGTGGTATCAAAAACTAGGTTATCTGATATCTAAACCCTAGCTGTCATGTCCATTGCCCTCGTCTAAAGCCCTATCGCCCCCCTCTCTAATTGATCGACGGACTTTAACAAGTGTCCGTCCGTACATACCACGCAGTCATTCTTCCACGCACACACTAGAATATTTGAATAAATCCATTGCAAACCTAACTTTCCTAGTCGATAAGGGAAACGGCAGCTCATTGCCTCGGATAAAATGCCCCAAAAGATCGACTTTTAAGGGACCATCCGACCATTCCATACCAAGCGTAAGGACGGCGTATGCCTTAGTTAGTATCGTGTAAAGGCACAACCTAAAGAGAAGAACCATTCACGTTTCTTTCCAGTGCATCTTCATTGGATTCTGGCTTAACGCCAGTACCTGATCAGCGGACATTCTGTAACCATTAGTATAAAACACTAAATCCTACGCGGATTCGTTGTAAACTCAAATTGTTGCTTTGGCAGTCATGACTTATAAACTCGTAGTTAATCATTTCTCCACTTTTTACTCGAGGATACAGACGTAATAAAATATTTACCATTTCATGTGGTTAAAACCATCACTACCTTCCCCCACGTTCCACAAATCATGTCTTGATAACTTGATAACGATTTCTTAACTACTATCCTAGATTCCGTGAACTTTACCCGGATGAGCCAGACGAGAATTGCGAAACCGGCGAAACTCCAATTGTTTTCTAGGTTGCGGTTTCTAGATTCACATATCCGGAAGATTTTATGCAACTTTCATACATCTTTCCTCAGCCACTCGAATGCTATCGTGCTTCTCCAAGGAAGAGGTTGCTAAGAGAAGTACGCGATCCGGGGAAGTACGGGTAGCGAAGTGGCACGCACAATCTTTTAATTATTGAGCTTACCGGACATCGGACTCTCAGAAGGAACGAACAAACTTATGGTTGTATGCTTGGGCAATGTTCGAGTTGTCCAATCTCCTTAGATAACTCAAAAGCTTGCGTTCCGCACAATTCTCTCTTTGTGATACTTTTATGCCCAATCCGTCATGTTAAGCCGAGGAAGCACCATAGACTGACCCGACACATCGAGGTGAAGATGGGATGGAGAACGCTAATTATTCAATCAATTGCAAACAACCGACCAAGCCAAAATCAAATGGGTATTGCTAACGCCCAGCTCCACCATTAAGTACATATTTTCTACATGCCTAAACAATATATGTTAGAGATTGTGGTGATGGTGGGGCCGTGTGAATGGAGTCATGATGTCACTTACTGCTTTCAAAACACTTAACCTCTCCGTGGATTCAAGAAACACCCGATGATATTGCGTTAAGCTTTCCTGAACAACGGCCTGGCGTGTATTCTGTCCTTCACAAATGGCTTTCATCTTGAGCTCCATCTGTTTTCTCAGGAACGGCTTGCTGAGGCTGACTTCGAACTCCATGTTGTCATAGCCTTCCACTAGGGCCACTCCAAGTGTGGTCGGGATGAACTCTTCCACCCCACCTCTACCCCCCGCATCTGCAGCTGCAGCTCCCCCTCTACCCCCTCTTCCACCGCGTCCGCCACGTCCTCCTCGGCCTGCAGCTGGCGTGTTGTCATCATTATTTCCGGCGGCGGCCCCACCTGCCTTTGTCCTTGTAAACACGTATTCACGCTCTTTGATTTTGGCAATATGCTCGGCCATAGTTGCATCTGTACCGATTCCATTTGCGTCCATTAAAGCAATAAGATCAGGCTCGGTTAAATACCCTGGAGCTGTTGTTTTCCCATCCGTGATCATGGCCTCGTCTGGTTCAAATCTCTCCCCAAGGGTAAATTTTGGCAATGATGTACTGCTGTTCCATCTCTCGTAAACGTAAACATCCAGATAGTTTTTTGCCAGCACAACTAGTCCATGCGTGTGAAAAGTTTCCTCCCCATATTCAAGCTCCACGTCGGTTGCCTGCCCTTTAGCATCTTCTGAGCAACAGGCTAGGAACCTCCGAACAACAAATTTGTAAACCCGAGCTTCTTCTGGCCTCAAAGCAGTGGATGCAACGTATGTCACAGGATGAATAGGCGGATGTGCCTTATCATCGTTTCGGCCCTCTCGAGGCCAATGAAAACCCCCATTCACCAAATTCTGAGCAAATGGTCCCCATCGATTATCTTGAACTTGCTTCTCAACTAGCGCTCTCAAATTCATACCTTTGTCGAATCGATCAGTCTCCGTTTTCGGATAACTAATAAAACCTTTTGTGTATAGGCTCTCTGCTGCAGTCATAGCCACCTGACTGTTCATATTCAGCCAACGACTAGCAGCTTTCTGCAGCTCGACGTTAGTTAGAGGAAGAGGCTTCCACTTGCTAGTCGGTTTCTCCTGTACCTTGGTGACTTTAGCAATTTTTGCAGCAAGACAACGTTCAAATAAGATGATCACAACTGCTCGGTCAAATAGACGATTGCGCTTCCAATTAAAGATGACATCCATATCTTCTCGACTGTGCGTAACCTTGATGCTCCAGAATGGTTCGGGTACGAAGTTTTTTACTTTGAAATATCGATCAACGACGAAACCAAGAGTAGGAAACTGACAAGAACCTAGACCACTATTAGTTTGCAAGTGCCTAAGATATGAATGAAGTTGTTTACCATAGCTCAGCATTTTTGATGCTAATGGCCCTCCTAACTTTTGAAGGTTGGTTGTCTGGAATCGTGTGAAAGCGTAACCAATCCTTAGATCAAGTTCTATACGAGCAGCCACAGCATCTACTTGACGTTGATCTAAATCGACTGGATATTTAGCTGCTTGAATTACATGCCTTTTATAGTTAGCTACAAATCTGAAATCACAGTGTATGTTCACTTACGCTCGCTCAATGTTACTGAACCTTGCCCTCTTGATCTCAATTCGTGGGTTGCCTTTTAGTGCTTGAGCTCTCACTTCAGCGCCAATATGCTCTCCCTCACGATCACAATCAGTCCATATGAAAAGAGCCTTAGCACCTCTTGCCTGAGTCTCGATATTCTGTGCGACATCTTTCTTATCCTATGGAAATGCATCAGTGGAAAACTGCCAAGAAAAAGATGAGATCAAATTACCTCAGCAACAGATTCGATGACCTTGGCTCTGAAAAAGAGTTCTTGGGGTGGAGGGTCAGTCCAACCTTTGTGAGTTGGAGCAACATCAAGAGAGGTAAGATGCCCCAAGACCGAAGTCATGACCGCATTGCAATTACCCCATTGTCCACCAAAATCGAAGGTGAATGAGTAATTCTTGATGTATTTGTTGCGAGTATTTGCCTTATTTGATCATTAGATAATGATGGTTATGATGTAGCAAAACTTGGCATTGCGACTTACCGCTTGAGCATTGCCCCCAGCTAAATGATTAGCTATGGCTTTGGCAATGGAAGGTTTTTCTGCAACACAAAGAATCTTTGCAACCATCTTGATATCAGATTCACGTGTGATCATTCATGTGTAGTCCTTTTCCATCGCCAACTCCTAAGTCTACGAGGCCTTGTGGATGAAGCTCTTATAATACTTTCCTTTGCGACACGAACGAACGAACGTCTTGGTCTATAAGCATTGTTTTGTTACTCGGCTTTGTTGGATTGATCTATTGTAGTATGGACTTGCAAGAGTATCATGAAACTATTCACCAAAAAAATTGTATTACTCAGTATCAGGAAGTAAAGATTATGTACACAAATTGATGCCTATGCTGTTGCCATCAATTCCAGGTTGATAAGATTTTATAATGTACGGATCCGAATACGAAACAGCTGCAGGTGCAAGCCGTGGCTCATCGAGGTCAATCATTGGCTGTAGCTCCATAAATCCCTGTCGGTACATCTATCCCCGCTAAATGAAAACCGATTTCATTTGGAGCTTCAAAATTCAAGCTTCACTCCATTCACTCCGGCCACTCTACCTCTTTCTTCTCTCTGCCAAACATCAGTCCTTTGGAACTTTGAGGATTTACTCGAAGTTAGCTTGACTCATATACCTACCACCCTATATTTTCTCAATATCGAGCAACAAAGAAATTCACTTGCCACAAGCATGGCGTTGCCAGTCATTAAAGCAATCGAGGATTGTTCAAACATCACGAAAACAGTCTTGCCATATCTGCCACAATTGTACGATTTACCTCAGCAAGTACTTCAATCATATTCGAATCCTACCGAGCTTCGAAATCTTTATCTGGCTACGAATCCACTCATAACTGCCTTCGCATTCTCATTGTTTTTAACACCTGTATTTCTATTGGTTTCCGAGGTCAACAAAAACTATTCTCAAGTCGACAGATGCTGGAGTATCTTGCCTACCATATACAATGCCCACTTTGCCATCTATGTACACCTTTCTGGTCTACCAACAGGGCGACTAGACAATATCCTCGCTTTTAGTACAATATGGAGTGTATGTAGGACCCCTCTCGGTTCAGGAATCTGGTTCTGACAAACGACAGTTACGCTTGACATATAATTACTGGAGAAAAGGTGGCTATAGCATTGGATCCGAAGACTATCGCTGGTATGTCTCTCCTTGATGGGTATAATTTTAGGGCTAACCACTTCCCAGGGAGATTGTCCGACGAAACGTTCCTCCGGCGCTCTTCTTCGTCTTCAATATCGTCTTCATATCATTGGCACAAAGCATTTTACTTTTTCTAGTTGCAACGCCATCATATGTTATGCTCTTAGCTGCACGATACGGAGTACCGTGGACGACGGCAGATTTGATTTTCTCCAGAGGTCTTATCACTCTTGTTGTGTTTGAGTATTTTGCAGATGGACAACAGTGGAGTATGTGATTATAGACATCTTTTCTGCTGCATAGCTAATTTTTCTCAAAACCAGACTATCAAACCGCGAAGCAACAGTACTTGAAAACCGCCAAAGTACAAGGAGGATTCGATCAAGAGTCGCTCGACCGCGGCTTTGTGACCTCTGGCCTCTGGTCCTTCAGCAGGCACCCAAATTTCGCCGCTGAGCAGGCTATATGGGTAGTGCTCTATATGTGGGGCTGCTGGACCAGTGAAGTATTATTCAACTGGACATTTGCCGGTGCCATGTCGTACTTGATTCTTTTCCAGGCCTCAACTTGGTTGACCGAGCTCATAACTGCAAAGAAATATCCAGATTATCAGCAATACCAAGCCCGGGTTGGCAAATTTTTGCCTAACATCTTTTCTACGGGGCCAATTTTCGCAAAGGTGGAGAAGAAAGCAGCCGCAGCCGTCAAAGGTGATCGAAAAAAGGTTTCAGCCAGCAAGTAAACAGATAGCAGTGCAGAATGAGATTTCCATTTCCAATGCCTACAACCTCAAAAAGCTGGTCAGGATAGGCAAATGACAAGAGAAGGGCAAGAGAGTGTTCCTCGAAAACGTAAAGAAGAGGTCTCACGATATTTTCTGAAATTGTCACAAATTAATAATTAATGTCGCTGCACATCAACTCGAAATTCACATTCGTTTCTGTTTAAATTCATATCTTCTTGTATTACAGCGCAAACCTGAACTCTCAAAAGTGTTCGTTCTGTGATGTTCCTGCCCTGCTCAATAGATTCGCCTTACTAGCAAGTTTGACAAGTGCCATTACAATAATTTTACCACTGCAGACATCATTCTCACCCTACTTCTACTTAACTCTACATACTTCATCACACCTATTCTCCATCAAATTTTTTCAGGAACTCAGCGACCTCACATCTTTTAATATCATTGATCATCTTATTCCCCTAACTATTAACGTGATATATATTTCAAAAATATTTTACGGAATAATAGAACTTTAATCCCCCATCGCTGTCATCTTGTGAAAGATTGTACTACAGCCAGCGTTAGAAGCTATACCATCTCTTCCCATCACACCATTACACTATACGTACAAAAGCTGTTGGGTCTTTGCAGTGCCACATCGTCATGCTAGAGAAGCACGAATTTGGTGTGAGAACACTCAGACGAGACTCACAAGGTTCCAAACCGGAGGGATCCAGCCTACCGTCAAACACTCATGGTAGCCTACAATCATCAGTGCCCCCACCCCCATATTGTGTACAAGACAAATATCCTCCCTACGATCCAGGACACATCTTGACTATAGATAGCTTGGCAAACGAACAACTCGCGACTACCACGAACATTCAAGATCCTGAATTGTGCCCACAAGTCCTCGAATGGAGGGAAGATTACAACGTCTTCATTCTTGCACATACACCGGACAAGCAACCTCCTGACAACAAGATTGGCGCTCGAAGGAATCGCGGACAATTCAGATCTGAGATATGGGAGGCTCCACAAAAGTCCCCAAAGCCAAAAACAATACAAACTTCCAAATCAAGGAGATACATCTCCCGCACATTCCCTGCCGATTCTTCCACGCAGCCATATCTCGACCAATGCTATGATCGGCCATATGGATTCTCTTCAAGAACCCCGCTTCCAGAGGAACATGAAAATATAAAATCTGCCTAAGATCTACTCCTCGAATTAGAACATTTACAAAAGCAAATAGCTTATTTGAAATCTGCCATCATACCAGCAGAGCAAGAATTCCACTCATTAGCTGCACGTCTACCAAGAAACGGCAATGATGGTCCACACTTTGGCATTCTAATCACGGTTGAGAAGGAACGCATGATATCTCAGAGAATGCAGTGGTTACAAAAACAATTTGTGATCATATGGCAGGAGATTTCAAGCAAAGAGCGTGCGCATGAGTATGCCATTGAAGAATTGAGTAGGGTTGGTGAATTGAATGATCGACTATCACAGCCGCTTAAAGATATGGCCCGGGAGATGAATGAAATGAGTTTAGGGAGGAGATGGCTACTGGGGGAAATGCCGTGGGCTGATGCTGTGCAGATTGGGAGTGATGTGCCGAACTTTGCCATGATTATGACACAATGCGAATTAAGATAGGGGGACTCTAATACGTTTATGATTTGATATGGTAAGCGGAAACAGCTATTATTATTCATTCTTCAGCGTTCAATATCAAATGGGATATTCTTGACCATTAGAAGTAGAGATTAAGGTCGCTTCTCGTATGGATGTGACAGGTGAAATGTGCCTCCAAGATAGTAGAAATCGGTTTGCTAATTTTGGTGTAATATCCTCCTGTCGAATTCTATGGAGATGTCCAAACTCCACAAACCTCGGTGATAGACTTGAAGTCTTGGCTGAGATGTACTCTTATGGATTATAAATCACAGGTATTTTAACAGTAACTTGTTTTGTAGTATCACCAAAAACAGGATACCTTACTAGATAGTCAAGAACTCTTCACTGAAGTCTGGAGTGAAATATACTCGGTTGACATCTCAATCTTCAGCAATGAAGAGCTGACTATAGAAATTACGACGAGGGTGATATTGATGTTCGAGCTCAATAGCTTATTGGATGTTTAAATTTCGAGGATTTAAGTAAAAGTATTATCAATGTGTTATAGGGTTCTGTCCAGTGCAGATGCGTGAATATGTTTGACTAGTTGAGATTAGATAGATTGTTAATATACATGCAATTGATACGAAAGCCGAGATGATGCGAATGTGGGTGTATGAAATGATACACATATATGAGTATTGATATAACGTGCATGTCTGAAGCTCCAATCCTATGGTTCTTACTCGTAGAGACTCAGTTGAAAGTACAGCTGGAGGGTTGGAGAAATAATATTGCAGGGTGCACACACCTGACGCCATCAGTTGGTATCTCAATGGGTGTCATGCGTGCACGCAATCACGGAACGCTAAGCAATGATATATTTGAAGGTATAGAGAAAGAAGATATTCTATTTTGCATTACATTTCGAAATTTGGCAAGGAAAGCAAAAAATGATATATAAATGCTTAACACTCGAGAAGCAAATATATAAACAAAACGTCTTCAGGATATAACCTGTCCATTCTAGCAGCCACCCATTCAAAACCAAGCATATAGGTATTATTCTCCCTCTGCCAAGATCCTAGAATTCCCCATCCAGATCCAACTACTCCACATATTATTCGTCAATCTTATAGCATATCCATCCTGTGCCCAGCACATATTTTTCGTCGAATTGTCTCATACCACTTAAGCCCCTCCCTTCGATTCCGCTATGCAGAACCCTTGGTGTCTTGCCGTTCAAGCACCTGTCTCTAGTGTCTATTCCACCCCAAGACCATTTTCTACTTCTTCGCATCCTTCTTAACTTTCGGCTTCGCGTATGGTTTGTTTGTTTCGTAGTGAATCCAAAACGCAATTCCACCCAACACATTCAATCCAATCAACACTAGAATCAATTGGACGAAGAGAAATGGGTTTGCTTGGAGAACAGCGGTGGCTTTAGGCGTGAATCTCAACCATTTGAAGGCATTAGGTCCAGAGAATGCTTGTCCCATTTTCGCTTATGTTGCTTCCGTAAAGATTGAGTATGAAGATAAGGATAGGGTCCAAGATTGAAGATGAGATTTGAATTGGAAAGCTGGGTGGATGTGTGGTTCGGAGGGGTAGTGATTGTGTGCTTGATCGAAGTCAATCGTATGTGAGAAGTTTAAATGATTAATTGTCAATTATGTCGAACGGGTGGAGAATTCGATCCGGTCAACAGAAGGCAAGGAGTAGCACGATGTTCCGATAATGCAGACAGTGTACGAAATACAGATAGAGAGAGAGAAACAAGAGATTAAAACCTACGACGGGAGAGCAGGAGACGCTCTCCCCTAAAAACCTAAGATATATGAGACAGTCTACTGGAGTTTCAAATCCTTGGCATGGTGTTACTATGAGCCCATGTTTTGAGGCTCAGTGAGGAATGCCGGCGGGGGGGAGCTGGAGGAGGACGGTCGATGAGTGGTCGAGGGGGATTCAAGATGTTACAGATTTGTAGGAGAATTGTCGCAGGAAACAGAGCTTTGACAGTATTATTGGGTGACGGTAATAGTGGATCATGTGGGATTATAGCCAATTATATGGGGTTACATCTTGATATGCGCAGAGCGGCAAAACATAATTTTATACGAGTATTCATATTCCCATAGCGGCAACGTTGATGTTTGAAAAATATCAGTCTGTTTAATCGTTTTGACAAAGTACTAATATATTGAGGAATTTAACAGGTCACACGAAATTATATATTATATTTCTCTTTCAAATGATAATTCCGTGAATCTCATGTGGTATTCAGTAGAATAACCTGTATTGAATATCAGAACCATTGTTTGATGTCTAGATCAAAAGTATCTAATCATCTCTAGGAAGGCCGTTTATGTCTTGTAAGACGCATCGAATCACCTAAGTTTATCCATATACACAGATCCATAAGCCCATTCAAATACGGATGTATTTGAGTGAAGTCTGCTCTACGCCAGCAATTATGTGAACATACACATATCGCAGATTACTTACTTGTGCTGTATGCCGTATGCCGTATATCATGTAAGAATTTTATTCGTCAAGTAATAGCCGATCGTTTTCTGGCTTGGATCGTGAATTTATTTCTGGTTCCAAGGGTGTCTCGGGGCTTAAAGACACACTTTCAACCTTTTGCAAAATGCCCTTTCCAGCTCTACTCAACTCCTCCATAATGCTTTCCATTGATCGACTTTCTTGTCTGACAGCTTTCAATGCGGCTTCTACCTCTTCACAGCGCTTTTGCAAGCGCTCGATTTCTGCTTTGAGAAGATTTGCCTGGTCATCCTTTGCGCGAAGTTGTTTATCACTAGTCGATTCTATCGATGCCATACCGGTTGATCCTTCATTATTATACTCACTGGATGGAGCCGCATTTTTCTCAATGCATTCCGGTATGAGTGATTTTGCGCCAATATCTTCGCCATGAGCCTTCATCCAAGTACTCAATTGTTCAATTCTTTGCTCCATCTCAAGTCTCAACTTATTCCAGTTCTTTCTCTCTTCTCCAGTCTTTTCTTCTAGTTGACTAGCCATCTTCACAATCTCAACGTACTGTGCCCCTTCTTGTACCGCTGCTTGTCGGTAGGTATCCCTACTTTTCGCAAGATCCTCGACGTCTCCCTCCAATTCGAGAACTTGGGCATGTAATCGCGTTTTCTCTTCACTAAGGCTAAAAATTTTGATATCGGAAACCTCGTGCTTCTTCTCGAGGGCGCTCGCTCGACTTTGAGACCGCGAGAAAGCAGCAAGGAGCTTATCGTGTTCACTCTGCAACGATGATAATGCGATCTTTTGGATAGAAACCTCATGTTGAAGCGCTGCTGTATGGACTTGCAATGCACTATCAGAAGATTGCGCATTTGTAATGGGAGGTAGGATATGGTTAGTAGTGTGGGATTTTGATGATTGAGACGAGCCACCAGACGGACCCGTATATGATGTCGACCCTGAAGGAGATGAGAAGCTGACCGAGGTCGGGGATGGAGACGGAAAAGCTCGTCCTGGTGGAGATGGTAACTGTCGAGCTGGCGCTGAAGGAGGATTCATGCTCGAAAGTCTCCGGCTCGTATTGTCGGTTGACAAATGGGTGTAGTTGGGAGATTGTGTTCTTATGGGTGGAAGTCCTTCGCTGAGTGATTTGGCCATAGACCTGCGTCTTTGGTGCATTCTAGAATCAGACGTGCCTATGTCATTTAACGTAATTCCCTGGTGGTCATCCTCAATGCGTCGTTTCATGATGATCAAAGGATCATATAGGGTCACATTGTTGACAGCATCCTTTTTGAGGGGGGCTTTTGAAGACCCTGGAGGGATCTGCTGTACGAACTTATCGGCAAGCTCGTTGACTTTGTTAATTTTGGTAAGTATCCAGTGGAGTGTTTGTTTTAGGCCAAAGTCAATCATTGGAGGTGGATCTCCAGAAGGAAGAAGACGCAACTGTGAGTGGGCCTAAGATTTTGTAAGCATGACTCGAAATATTACATGAGTGAGTAGGAACGGAATTAACCCTTTCGATAACAAGAACCAAGCATTTTGCTGGTACTTACTGGATTGATACCACGCTTCTCGGAATCTATACCCGAACGGAGCGTCTCCGCTAGCTGAGTAAGCCCAACGCTGCAAGCTTGTGTAACAAGGGCAAGTTCAGGGTTCTTTTGGCAATGCTCGCAACATTCTGGTGAAGATTCTTCTTCGTGATCAAATGTAGTCTGCCGCCTGCACTGACGACACACATTAGACATGTGTTGCGGGGAATCCCCCCGGCCATTTACGATCAATCGAGGATGTTGAACAAGAGTAGAAGCATTCTGGATCGTCTGACTATAATCACGACCCAATCCATTTGAATCTGAAGAGTGAAGGTCGAGTTAGTAATTAAAGGTGCCGCTTTCAGACTATCCTAAACACCTACTGTGTACCTGCGATGGGGGCATTTTCCCAAATGCGTCTAGATCCACCCTCGCTACTCCTTTGTAATCACCCCCGTCGTAACGCGACCTTTTCACGACCGAACTTTCGCCATTCCTAGTATGTTGGTTGTTTGGTGTTGCCCAGTTTCCTGAATTTTCATTCATTGGATACTGTAAAAGTGGTCCAGCTTCAATTGGTGGTAATGTTCCGCGATGCCAACTTCTACTACTTCCATTTTGTGGTGTTGGTGTTTTCGTATCGTCTTCCCAAGGACGTTTAATGCCTGATCGATACGATTGGGGAGACTCCGTTGATCGTGCATCCATCACCACACTGCCAATACCACTATATTATTGGGACTGTAGGCAATGGCCAATCCATCCGTCCTTCTGATTTCAAACAATGGTATCGTCGTTTCCGAATTCAAACTGGTGCGCGTGCATGGAAGATATTTTCTACTGGTGAAGTCTATATCACAATAAGTATCAGTGTTCTGAAGGAATTCAAGAAGTTGTCGCCAGACATGATAAGAAATCACTGCTTACATGTTTCTGTATAAAAGTTAAGGAAAGTGATATACTCAGGCATATGCAGCAAATAGCCCTGTGATCTAGGTACTTTCTGTGCACCATCTGAAATATATATTGTACGATGGAGAAGTGAGAAAAGCAAGTAGTCAAATGACAAATTTCATTAGAGAGATACGACGCCGGCCATGATTTGGAGCAATTGGATGAAGGACGTTGTGCACTGTGCACTATGCATTCTAAGCTCTGTTACATAGCTTTTCTTCATCGAATCTGAAAGGACAGGCTCGTACAGTAGTAATATCATTCATACATTCATAAGAGAAAGTGGGTTTGGGCAGGGAGTGTGTGAGGCAGCGTTAGCCTTACAAACTGTGCTGACGCGCTGAGGATCTTTGCTCAATAATACAATACACTCGGTAAGGTGTGCTAGTCGATTGGACGTTCATGGTGATTCGTTAAGAAAGTGAGGTAATGCAAAACGGAAGAGGGGGCGAAATAAATCCTTGGATTATGAATTTCTGTGCTTTACCCTTGGCTGATTCCAGATCCCTTGTATCAATTTTCCGACTAGACGGGAATCGGGCTGCATCGAAAGGGTTGAAGTTGCTAATGCATCAAGGGATGTGATGGGAATCATTTTATCCTTCCCTCCGAGAGTCCCTCGAACGGTTTATATTTCGTGGCTGACTGGTTTTGGTCCTGCGAGACTAGTATCTAACGTGACTAGTGTCAATTTTGATTCACAGTATGACAGTGGTACAGCATCTGGTTGTTGCTTGGAGTCTTGGCCTGGCAAATTGCGGGTAGATTAGGTAGGTGTTTAGATGGTTGAATAGTATCTCCCGTAGACCGTTTGACGGGCGGGTTCAACAACAACCGGGATAAGAAGAAAGTAAAGGTTGTTGATTTTGTTTCAAGGTTTGAATTAGCCATCATGTCCTCTTCTTCTCAGGAAATGGGGTGGTGTGGTGTGGTGTGATTGATGGTTGGTGGTTGGTGGGTTGTGGTGATCATTTTTGGCGGTTGGGAGTCAGGGGGTTGGGAACATTGGTGGAAGTAAAAAACGCTTACACATGCAAGGCTTTGCTTACTCAGATTTAACATCTCCACTGAGTTTGACTAAAGTACCCGGTTGAGTTAATTTTGAACCTTGTTGTGTGTACTAGATATCCTTATTCAGATATTCCTGAATTGGCTTTATTAAAGTTTGTGAGTAAGTTTTATATAAGTGTTTGAGTGGATGTCTGAATATTTGAATGGTTACCTGCATACGCCCAAGGATTTACCGTCGGTGAGAAAGGGGTACAGTTATGTGTATATGCCTGCCTACATATACATACGGTGTTGTAAGAAGTGCACATAACATGGATCAGTAGATTTATCAGCCAACGATTACAAGCTCGGGGTCCGGTATGCCTTTGTGCTACTAGAGAATGTAATCCGTATAGGGGTCGCACATACAATCGTAGACGTTGAAGGAACTACACTGGCCTGCCAAAACATGTAAGAAGTGAGCGTTTTGCCTCGGAATTATAGTTGCAATAGTTCACGCGACCAATAATTCTCCAAAGGTGCCCCGAGCTTGTGGGACGGATCCTTAATGTTCATCGTGAAATAATATGAATCGCAAGGTATACCTCCAACAGCTGACTCAATCGATGAAGTTGTCATACGGGCGCTGGTGGCGCCGAAAAGCAATCCTGCTTGAATCATCTCCGACTATCACAAAACTACAAGCAGTATGTTGAAAGTTGATTGGAATTCACTGTTCTTGATTGAACTGGGTATTAAAATTAAATACATTTGTATCACGCCCCGTTCCCAGAAAGCCCCCTTATTAAGCAAATGCAATTTGTGGTGTCCAGTTAATCGAGATTTAATCGGACAATCGTCGCTGTCGTTTCGGTGCCCGCTCTGAAGATAGCGATCGCGAGTATCTATCACCGTTGCGAGACCGTTTAGGTGGAGAGCGTGATCGGCTTGGGGAGCGGGACCGTGACCTAGTCCGAGAGCGATAACGAGAGCGATATCGAGAACGAGATGGAGACCGAGACAGAGATAGAGACCGAGATAGAGACCGAGTCCTGGACCGAGTCCGGGAACGAGAGCGGGAACGAGAGCGGGACGGAGAGCGGGATCGAGACCGAGATCGAGACCGAGATCGAGAGGGGGAGCGAGAGCGAGAACGAGAACGAGAGCGGGATCTTGAATAGGAAGAACCCGTATATGATGAATAACTAGAAACAGAACTTCCTGAGTCCGATGTAGCATCGGCAGCAGCCGCAGGTAGGGTTGGCAGCGCTGGTTTTGGCATATTCTGTAGGTATTCGCGCATCTCTTCGGTGATAGCACCCATCCCAATACTTGTGAAGTAATTGATGGAGAACCTTGTGTTGCGAGGGTTATCTCGAGGGAATAATCCTTCGAAATAAGGTCGCAGTATATCGTCCTTTAAGCGAGCTTGCAATTTTGCCATTCCCATTTCTTCCGATAGATCCTGGAAAAGAATTTTGATGAATATACGACTACTTGATGTTGTCTCTTCTTCATTAAGGTGTACAATAGACAAAACGTGCCAGCCAAGAGCGTCGGAGTTAAGAAGGTGGCCAAAAAATCTCGCGATGTTTCGTAATCTGTTTGTTTCATAACGATGTATGGTATCGTAGTATTTTGCAAATGATTGTTCAAAAAGATCGGTCCAAAGACGATTTATCTTTGCAAACCGCTCCCCAATGAGTCCATAAAACTTTGAGTATGTTCTCTCCTGGGAGCAACACTCAATAATCATGGAGGGAAGTTCTGGCTCTTGTCCGGGTGGCAGTGTAACTTTCATCAGCTTGTGGCAACATTCTTCGGGGTCGATACTAGACATGATAGTCAAATATATGGTTCGCCGTAGGTTGACGAGGTCAGTATTGCTCTGATCCTTAATTTCTAAAGCCTTTTCTTCTTTTTTCTCCTCATCATCCTCACTATCGTCTTCCTCGTCGTCATCATCCTCATCGTCACTTCCTTCTCCAAGAATTTCCGCTTTAAGTCGTTTGTATAATTCTTCGTTTTGTTCCCATTCAGGATCGAATTTGAAAATATTCAATCCATCCTGGACATCAATATCATCATCTAAGGCCATGCGGTGTGTGATTTGATCTTCTTCCTCCACGAGATCCAACTCTTCTTTGATCGCAGGATTGTCTTTATATTTGTCTTTTCGAACTTGGAAAAGGACTTCAATCATATATTGCACCCGTTTGTCAATATCTGCTTCATTCAAAATATTCCTGAACTGGTCGAACACCGCTAGGGCAATAGGCCCGCTCATCTCTTCGAGATGTTGACCCACCTCACGCGTCAATCCAACCGCAATTTCCACACTATCGTCCGTCGGCTTATTGAGAAGTAACAATAGAATCTGGGCCGCGACAATCTCATTTGCTACTTGTTGATTACAAATATGAGTAATGAACGTGGTGGCAGAAAGACAAACAGCCTTATCGTTTCTCTTGAAACCTTTTTTAAACTGCACTATGAGACGCTTTAACAGAAGCTCTCCAACCTGGGGAAGTTTCGTATTGACGATCGCGGCCATGGCGGCATATATTGGTGTGAATGGTAAACTGGCAGCCTGGGCTTTCATAATGCTTCTACAGAATAACCTTCGACCTCTAATCAGATTCTCTCCGAATAACTCTGGCACGATATGTTTTATATTTGAGACGTTGACTTTGTTGATTAAACCGTTGATTGACTTCTTCAAAGCTTCCCAGGCCATTCGCTGATATTCTTTGCTCGATTTGTCGGTGATTTGGGATTGTAGAGCTCGTAGGCGCGCAGGTGGTATATAGGTACCACCAGATCGCATCGTAAGAAGCTTCTCATATTCGGCTTTCGCAGCGGCTTGCTTCTCTTCCTCCGATCTCTTCTCCATGATTGCGTGAGTTGATTCTAACGATTGAAATCGTCAGATGGTTGTCTATTTTGGTGAATGTAACCAGTATTATTGAAAATGAGGAATTGCCGCAGGGTTGATGGCGCGCTAAAGAACGCGATGAAGCTAAGATAAGATAACAGTCACGTGCTATGTCAAAGGTGCTTTCTTCACTTTGTTCTGATAAAATCATTATAAAATATCACCTACAATATATTTGTTTGATCAATACGTATGGAGCATCTAGAAAGATACATCATTTACTTTACTTCGCACAATTTGCAATAAAACATCTACAAAACATCATTATACCGTCCAGTATTCAATCTTACATAAGTTGTATGTAGCTTTTATTGTATCTTTTAGATGAGAGCCGTGCACCACTCCCCCCTGGTATTACGAAAGACCAGATTGACTTGACAGGGAAAGGAAGCTCTTATGTACTTTTGAACAATCAAATTGTCTTCAATTTCTTTACAATATTCAGTCTAGAAATTAAGGAAACTGCATACCTCTCAAACCTTCAAGCTTTCGGTGTTCGGGTTGATTTAATCACACTCCTTTAAAAGTCTATTGCAACAATGGTAAGATATATCCAGCCGGCGTGTAGCTAATTTTTCGCAAATTGCGCTGAAAGTCATACTAACATTCGCAGCTCGATCAACTCGTTGGCCTCGCGATGCTTGTCGCTGCTTCCGTCGTCTTTCTCTACTACACTATCTGGACTCTGCTTATGGTATGGATATTATGCCCTCATCAAGAAAGGGGTTTGAAGCTAACTGTCGGGTCCAGCCATTTGTCGACTCCGATCATCCTCTCCAAAACGTATTCCCTCCTCGAGTCTGGGCAATCAGAATACCTGTCATCCTTATCTTGTTGGCATCAGCTGTCGTCGGGTCTTTTTTGAGTGTGGTCATGATCAGAAGCAACAGAAAGAAGGCTGCCAAAGCGAAAGCTGCTTTGAAGAAGAAGGCATAAATGGGTTATATTGGGGCGGATTTGGGTAATGGGATTGGTGTTGCGGCAGTACAACAGTGTTTTGTATTAACATGATATCGAACTCATTGTATGCTTGCCTGGCAGTCAGTGGGAGCCCGCGGAAAATTTGGCGCAAATTGTGGAAAGGTTGGGCGTGAGTTTTTTGGCATTTGTGAGGAATTTATATATGCATAAAATACCCCCGATAAGCAAGTGTTAATTTTCAGTCTAAGCACTTGGTGATGATAATGGTACCAGTAGTTCAATCGAACTTCTATGTGTTGTCATGAGCGAACCCTTGGAGATTATGAACGCGGTCGGCTTTGTCTTCCGACATAATCTGAAAGTCCTAGTAACAACAAACAGTTTTACACCAGCAACAACGGGTTTTCTGTACCTGCAGGAGACGTTGTTCTATTCCTACTTGACAATCGAGCTAGCGATATCCTCCTCTTCTAACGTGGCTAATTTACTGAGATCTGCTATGCAGCCTGCTTTCATGAACATCAGTCATACTTGCAAAGTAATTTACAAAGTAATTTTCAGTCCAGATGTGCCTCGATGAAAGCCCGGAAATGTACTCGTATGAACAGTTACGAGTCTGGAGATGTCTCAATTGCCTTGACTCTGTTTGATCCACGGTATAGCTTATGCTCGGTACGTTCAATGATTTAAAGGGGGTTAGTTATGTAACCCATTGAGGTGTATTACTCAGGTAGCTACCGCTAGAGCCAATGAATCTAATACATATACAATACTCAATATGAGCACATGTTGCTTCCTCCAGCGATAAGTACAAAGAGAGGAAGGTGATCTACAGAGAAGCGAGAGTTATTATTAGTCTACTGGGCAATCATCTCCCTACTGTGAATTTACCTATGATCACGGATTCTAGCATTAAATATAATAGGTGATAAACATTTGGTCCCATGACTATCATCGAGCTGATATCAAACGTCATCAATACCAAGGTAACACTATTTGGGGACTTGTCTAAGGGCGTCGGGATTCAGCTGCGAGGAAGGGCAAATTTCATTGATAGACAGACCAGGTACCTAATGACCTTGTCTATCAGAATGATGTTTAAAGTATTAAGGAGAATGCCATCGAATACGACGCGTATTGCGGTGTAGCATCGGGATGTGAAAAGCATCTCATCTATTGATCAGGAGTGGCTATAATTAGTACAAAAGAACAAAAGAACAATGACAATGGAAATGGAAATGGAGATGGAGATGGAGATGGAGATGGAAATGTGATTCCGATAGTGATAACGGAATGTATTGTATGCACTTCGGCATGCTTACTAGCTAGGTTGGTAATGTGAATAACAATAATAACAAAGTGTTTTATATAAAATCGTCGACACCAAGGTAGAAAGGTAGCAGTAGCAATCATAATAACAGATGCAATGGATCAAAGAATTAAGTTATTATACACTTTCTCAACTCAAGGATGACAACTTGGTTATATATCTATTAGCTTCCACGAGTATGTATACACAAACCTTTATCCTGCCTCGCCTGCATATCTGAATCATCCATCCATTGACTGATACGGTCAACTCGTGCCTAGGTGTACATGATCTCCCCACTCTTGGCGAATGCCCCTCTTCATACCGCAAACATATGCCAACCAGACTACGATACCAGATCAGATAGCCATCCAGCCAGCCAGCCATCCAGCCCGGCTTAGATTCAGGATCTTTTTATGAAGAAGGGAGAGCAACAACAACCTACATACAAACATAAATACATCTACATCGTTTTATCAATATTCATTTACCTTCCCTAGAGTTACTTACAAACACGCATCCTTTAAAATACACTCATTATCATTCAAGTCTTCCCGCGCGTTATCCTGAATTCTGATCATTCAGGAAGCCCGGGAAACTATCAAGTGTCAGACATCCGAAACAACTCACGACCTCATTATCGTGTCAACCTCGATCAAACCCGAGTCCTAGATTATAAACACTACATCTACATTACATCAACTATAGAAACTCGCGCAAGTCTCTTTAACAGGACTTTATAACCATTTGAATGCCCACCTCATTTGATAACGAAATCAACAACACTTCAGGCGGCACATCACAATCTAGCAAAACTGGCAAAGGCGCTTCAGCTGGAGTACAAATTCCCACCAAGAACGGCAAAAAGAATGGGTCGGCGAGGGATGGCGGCGGTGGCTCCGGAGGAATTATGGCGGCGGTGACGAGGAATAATGCCGCGAAATCGTGGGTTTCTCAGTTCATAAAGGCTTTCCAGAACATACACGATTGCTAATCTGCCAACTCATTTAGTAAGAACAAATCCCCCGTGGTGACTCCTCCAACTCCATCCCCGGAGACGACGCCGGTTGTTTCCATACAAGATGAAAGTTCTGTGACATCACCGATGTTGGAGGCACTATCGTCGACCTCTCAGGGTTCTTCCGTCACGCACAATACAAATGAATGGGCTAAGGATATTTCAGCGTTTTCCAGTTCTCCAAATAACCTTATAAGTCTCTGTTGATCTCCGCCTTCTTTGCCATCTTCATACGAAGACAAGATCACGAACTACAATTATCCAGTGAGAGAACAAAAAGGGTTTCCCAATAATCACATTCCCTTATCTTCTTCGCCAATAAGTGCAGTGGGCCGTAGAAGACCTATGAGTTACCAAATGGATGGAAACCTTCCATATAGTCCTGAAGAATATCACTCCGCTCTGGCTTATGCAGCTCGACGTACCTCAAGCTATTCACAACAATCACAGGCGATGCGATATAATCCTTATCCGCCACTCCCACATCAACCTCAAGCTCACTTTCATGGAGCGCCTGATACCAATCTCATGTTGTCACCAAGAACTTCGGGTTTGGTTCCTGGTGAGAATGGCTTTTTTTTTGGATTTTATACTTATCCGGCTCAAGATGCGAACAAACCTCCAAACAGCGTGATTGTCACTGGATTTGAGGGTGGGCTTAGTATTCATAATGTTACCAAGAGAGGTCTCGGTAAGATACTCACCTTAGATGGCTTGAGAGGCGGAGTTTACAATGCCAAGATTCTTCCGTGGACTGCTTCATCGGAACTTGCTTTCCAATATCCTTTGATCGCGGTCGTTATTCACGGTCCCGTTCGAACAATCAGTGACAGTTCTAGCGCCGAATACACAGCGTCTTCAGAAATTTCACCCGCTCCAGTTGATGACGAGGGCCCGGGGTCCCCAAGACTACCAGCCCGCTCCGTGAACGGCGACAACGATGATGACTTGATAGACTACTATCAAACAACCGTGGAAATATATTCATTGGGCACAAAGAGACATGTTGCCACCCTACTATCTACCCCAAAAATACACGTACCAATACCTCCATCAAGCCCATTGTTTACAGCACCGGCCCCTATCGGTTCTTTAACGATTCGAGCGGATCGAGGTAATGTTGTCGTAGCTTCCGGTATTACTGGCGAAACATGGATCTTTCGGCAGCGGGATAGTGGTGAGAAAGTCGAGTTCAAGTGCATTGGAAAGGTATGGACAACCGTTCAACATGGTCTTTCAGTAGATCCCGCTGTTTTCAACAATTTTGCTGAAGGTGGACGTCAAGCTGAGGCTAGCCCGCGATCTCAATATAAGGCCTCGATCCTATCTTTAAATGGACGTTGGCTAGCCTATTGTCCTTCGGCGGCGACTTCTCAAATCTCACTCCGTGCTACTATCCCAGAAAATATTGCAACAGGGCGCATTCCTGGCCTAAATTCACAAGCTCCACCTCATCTTCCTGCAGTGAATTGTCTAGTGGATATTCCTGGTGGTGAAGGGGTGTTGAAACAAGTGCTTCAAGCGGCAACACAAGGAATTGTTGAAATCTCAGGCTATGTTGGCAAACAAGGTGCTCAATATTGGAATAATTATTGGAACAAATCTACACCTCAGCAAACGAACAGTGGAAATGGGTACCCAGCCCCCCAGAATATTTCACCTCAGTTCCCTCCTACATATGGAATCAATAGCCAAGCGAGCACTGCAAGCAAGGATCCGGGTCTGATATCAATTCTAGATTTGGACTCGCTCGCCCAACAAACCTCGGGATCTTCGATTCACCCATTGGCTACTTTCCCCGTGCCTCATGGGTGTAGTTTCCTGTCACTTGCGCCTAGCGGTCTCGCATTATTCACGGCTAGTAGTAAAGGCGATGTTCAGTTTGTCTGGGACCTCATGCGATTGCACTATTCAAGGTCATCTCTCCTGAAAGGGGCGAGCTCCCAGAGCGGAGGTCTACATGGACCACACGTGCGACAGATTGCGCAATTCTCGCGCATGACTATTGCAAGAATTGTGGACGTCGTATGGACTGCACCTCACGGTGAGCGTGCTGCAATGGTTACTGAGCCTGGAACGGTTCATATCCTCGATCTTCCAGCTAGTGCTTTTACCTGGCCTCCACCACGACGACGCATCCACTCCGGAAACTCTGAGCAGGTAAATCCTGATGCCAATAGTGCTGCGCTTTCTGCTGTTGGGGTGGCCTCAAGTGCTGTGTCATCATTATGGACCGTAGCGCGACCTCTGGTAGGTTCTCGCAGGCGTCGAAGTAGTGTCGGCATTCCAGGCATCACTGCCGCAAGCGTGAAGTCGCAAGCAGGGCAAGGAACACAGGCATTGGCGGCTGGAATCAGCCGTTCTGTGGGCGCCGCAACTGGTAAAATGAATGAAATGCGAAAATCAGGTGGAACAAAATTGCATCTACCTAAGAGCAGAAACATTCCAAACCCAAACTGCGTCAGATTCTTCAATGGGAAACATGGCGACTCGATCACCGTAGTTGGTGGGGGCATCATACGAATCTACACGGTGAAAGGCAGGAGAGCAGATCGCCCTGCGGATAAGCAAAAAGCATCTAGGGGTGCCAAATACGTCGAGTATCAGGTACCTTCTCTACCTGATATCATGATTGCTCCGTGGCCAGTACCAGACGACGTTCTTGAAACATTGACCAGAGATGCAGGAGAGAACTGGAAAGCGAGACAAGGATCAACTCGGGTATCGGCCCCCTCTGGAGCTGAATCCTCAATACCTCAAGCAGAGATTGAGTCAAATGCTCCATATCAGCCATTTCATACAGATCGACGAGTTAGCCTCCACATTTATTCTCACGGAAAAACTAAATTGTCTCCTTCAACGTCTACAAGCAATTCGTCTGACAATGTTATGGCTGGTTCATCCACAAAGGCGTGGGCATTTGGTGGCCCTATAAGAAGTGTGAGACTTGATGTCGGTCCACCCCAACTTACGGAGGACGATTACCAAGCTTCTTCTTACCATCGAGCTCTCCCATCTTCCGCCATGGAGCGTGTGATGAGGGTTGCAGACAGCAATCACGAGGATATGGAGCAGATTGTGGTTACTACTCGAAGGCGTAAGGGTGCTAGTTCTAACGGTGTCCCAAGGCTAGGGGACGAGGACGAGGAAGGCTTCTTTGAAGATGATTGCGAGGTCCTGGATTTTGCTAGTCAGCGGGTTTGATCGATTATAGACTTTTCAGCCAAATTTTCCCACTTCGTAGCAATTGCATTCAACACAACGATTGGCTGAGAAGGAGTTTGTTCCATGACTCACGGGGATACAGTTACAAACGATTGTTTGCCTTTTGATTTCGGCACAAGATCAGAGGACCTTCAAAGGCTTCTTTGCATTGCATCTCTTCAGTCTTACTATGGTTGATTATCTCTAGGGGAGTCTGCAATGAGTACTTTTGCATAGTTTAGGTTTAACGGCGTTTTTGGTTAAGGACATACAAGTCTTTGGGCTGGGTGAGCTAGAGGCTGGGGTACCGGTGATATTGAATAGCTGAGATTATACAGAATGGCCTGATATGCTTTTGTGAGATACCATAAACAATAATACAACAAGTAATTTTTCCAATTGACAATATCATCTCACTGCACATCATTGATTTCTCGTGACCGGGTGCATCATTTCAATTTTTTGGCTGTGTATTCGAATCAATGTTGATAATTTGATATGATTTTGTGGTGGTGAATAGGGTTTTATGATGATATTTTTACAGCATCTTAAAATCCAATTGAGCTCTGGTACGAATGTAGGTCTCAAAACTCAAATAACACGTATACTAACCATCGTGTCATTGGCCTACTTCGGGGTTTACACGTGTAGGACGTAAATCGCGCACGCGTGATACATCACGAATTTGTGGGCACAAGTTTCATAGTCCAGTTCTCATGCCATGGGCGCCTTTCGGGAGATTCCAGCGGTTATCAGACAGCAAGAAACACGATGATTTGAATTGAGGGCACAAGCTGTTCTCTATATCGCGACTACTGGGCAAAGATGCAGTGGTTTTGTTCGGTTCACATCAATTGTACTTGGGAAATTGGTGTCATATCTGAGAATATTCTAATGCCATGTCAGGACTTCCGCCAACTATGGCTGGGCTATCTGTAAAGCCTTGAGGATAAGATCTCTAGCCCACGATAGCCTACATACATCGCCATACTGCTCCTGCAACCGGGGTATTGCTATCATCCTCCATGCTCCCGTTTACACTCTTAATCCATTCCTGTTCTAATGCCACCGCATCTGATTCTATTTGCGCCATGACCTCCAACTCTAGAAGCATACCACCCACCAAGGCTCTGAGCCCACCCACCACAGTTGCCATTGTAGACTCCTTTTCTAGCCTTCCGAGATCTTCCAAAGCATCTCGCCAGCCTTCGAGTTTCCTGTTGAGAACCAAGCATTCGTCTTTCCACGCCAGGTCTAATTCCTCAATGAAGACTATTTCCTCCTCATCATCCAACATCTGATCGTGATCTCTATCCCTCAAAATCTCCTCACACCTGATAACCCACTTCTCAAACTTTCTCACGAGCCTTGCATATTTCCCTCCAGGCTCGCCTAGATTCCAAGCTTCGTTGAGCACTTCATCGAGTAGCTGTATCTTCTCTTCTAAACCCCAGCCAGGAGTTCCTATGTCTTGCCACTCTTTGAAAGCAGCAGCATTGATCCTTCCAGCTTCCTCTACCTCCAAGCGAAGTAACTCATCATGTCTCTTGACTACCGATTGGAACTTTGCTCCAAGCTTCTTCTTTGCACTCGCTTTCCATTGTCTCTTTACTAATTCTGCATCCCGATGCAACAAGTGCAATTGTAATAATTCGTTCTTGAGCTTTGCGGTTTCCGCAGTTATTGCAATGTTCGCAGGAAGTTTGCTGGGGGTCGGGGCGGCGAGGAAAGATGCAGTAGGCGGTTTAGAACCAACGTTCTTTGCCGGTGAAAAGTGCTGTTGGAGAGTAGAGAATGCAGGTTTGCGAATGGATGAATCTCCGTATAGAGATTGCGGACGTGCTCTCACTGGGGCATCTTGCGGTTGTGCTCTCTGCGAGGTTTGACTCGGCGGGCGAGATCTTTGTGACGTTTGACTAGGTGGGCGAGGTCTTTGTGACGTTTCACTGGGTGGGCGGAGGACAGTGGAGGAATTATTTAGTATTGTCGATGAAGAATTTGTGCGGAGATGGGTCGGTCTTGTAGTAGCAGAAGTAATCGACGAGGTACGTATGTGCCGATTTGTAGAAGTGAGTGGTGGTCTTGAACGATCTTTTACGGGTTCGGACGTCGCAGCAGATGAATTTCGAACAGACGTTGATCGAGCCGGACCACTCGTCGTAGGAGGTTTGTTCACATTTGCCCGGGTAGATGGGGGACGTATAGAAGCATTGCTGGTACCAATGGAACTCGTAGTCGGTGGTCGTGTAGATGTGGGAGTGCTCGATGCGGTTGATATGGTTGTTCTTCGTGGTTTGATGGGTAAACGACTGGGTGAAGCTAGATTATCGGGAGCTGCGGTCACAGATGATTTGATATCGGGACGAGTTAGATTAGTAATTCTCTCTGAAGGTTTACGAATTGATCTTGTCCTTGATGGTATTGTTGACATGATTTGTTTGTTGATCGTTATGAGATGTAGGAATTGGATATTCAATTATTTGTTAATAGTTTCGTAAAACAATTGAATGTAACAATTGTGTTGCTCTGTTGACATGTTATTTAAATATTGACATCCTAGCGATATTTTTATTTATTGATACTCGAGTACAGCAAGGCAATGCAGAAAGCAATGCAGGATTGATTGCATGGGGAACAGAATCACATCACACACACACACACTTGAAGTTGCGGTAAGTTATGAAGCTACGAAGCTACGAAGCTACGAGGTTGCTACGGGTAAATCAGCTATTGGCAAGTGGTGAGTGGTGAGTGGTGAGTACTAGGTAGTTTTGAATAAGTACGAGTCAATTGTACTTGACTCTGTACCGGTATTCCTCTTTACATCTGATGTTGTATATGTTGTATATGTTGTATTGGATATGTGTGATACTGGAGCATCTTCAAAAGTTTATCAATCAGATAAAGGGATGTCGTGTCCTTGTGTTTCTGTTAGAGAAGACTCGCAGTGACTATCTAGGGTACGGGGATTCGTGGTACCTTACACCATTGATCGAGGTAGTCTTACATACATTATCGCAATCAAGGGGCCGCAATCAATTATGCAGCAAATCAATCAGACCGACAGAGTACAGGTACAGCAAATCAATCGTCAACTCACCCAATGAAGTAAGAGTGATTGATTTAGTAACGACGACGGGATCAAGTCAAGACTAGGTAGGTGCTGAGAGGGCAATACGATACCATTGATAAAGACATAATATATGTGATACTTCACTTCTCTTGACGAGAAAAGGTTTAATTTCATGATTTATCGGTAGTACCATATTATGGAAGTTCACGTTTATGTTCATGTTCATTCATATTCACATTCGTACTCATGATCGATCCATTTACCCAAGCAATACTCGAGTATCGACCTTATGATGATGATCTTCCGGGAACTATATGTATGTAGTATGAATGTACATATCTATTATTTTTATGAAATATATATGTATAGTATATATGTCTATAAATATACATTTATTTTATATATATGTATATAAGGTTATACAACGTTATATAGATTGACCTTCTCCTAAACCATCTATCTCCTCACGCATTGCATAGTTTCCTCACAATGTGATTCAGCCCCAATCCCTAATACGAGGTCTAGAAAGCATTGTCGTAACCTTACACTCACTACCTCGAGACTACTAGGTACCTTAAGTATTCAAAGTACAACATCATATCACATCACATCGCATCACATCACATCACATCACATCAATACCACGACAAGGCATACATACATACATACGCATACGTCAAAATTATATTTTCAAGGTCCCTTGCTATCTCATATCCTACCCTACGTATCTATCTATCTACCCATCCATTCATCTATCCATCCATCCATCTGCCGGCATCTACGAAGATCATCATGACGATCATTCTCATACACATCTGAAGTTTCGGCTTTGTAGTTACCCCCGCCGTCTACGCACGACTCTTTAGATTCCAAGTATAGATTGAAAAGAAAAGAATGGAAGAAAAAAGGAACCCCCCTTGACCTTCTCCCTCTTATCTCTATCCTCCCTTCCCTACCTTCTGCTACAACAAAGCATAATATATCAAGCAGCATGGGATATACTCAAAAACGCCTCATCCGAAATTCAAGGTAGGTAGGTATTCATACTATCCTACATCCCATCTATTTTTCATGATGGGATGAATTCAAAATAAATAAAATCCAGCTTCCCTTCTAGGACATCGGTGTTTTTCCCTCTTTTTTTCCATGTAAATTTCCTTCTAGAACTCCTCATCTGTTTCAATTTCATCATCATCAATATCCAGATCCATGCGTTGTAGGACAAGTTCAATAAGAATTTTAGTCAAAACAGATGCATGAACTTATTGCAAGATATCTAGTCCATACATGCCCTTGCGAAAATCCCTTTTCATCGTTCCGTCGTTTGACCATTTCAAGGGATCCCGGTTGGCGACCTTGTTTTATATCACACCCAAAGTACCAAAGTAATTCGAATAGCTGTGAATTTGTGTGATTTCTATCTTCCTTCATCTTTCTCTTATCGTTGCAACTCTGATTCAATTTATTACTTTGAAGAATAATTATCATTTGAACAATCGCGATTTTCTATCAAGAAGTCAAAGTTGAGAGACTTGAAACAAGATGGATACAGCAGTCAATTCGCCCTATCGAGAGCCCCTCGTGAAGTACACGAAGGCGCTTCCCAGTACACCAATAGAATTGAAAGGTTCTCAACAAACAATCATGTCAAAAACCTTGCCTTCTTTGCCAGCAAGAACGAGCTCTCTGCCGGAGAGGAAAAGCTCAAGAGCAATGTCAATTCCACGTCGAGCCGTTGGGAGTACTCCAATCGCGTCGAAAAAGTCTTCCATTGCGAGCATATCATCTTCGGGTTACTCTGATTCTGTTCTTTCTCGAACTTTGTCCGGGGGTAGCAACTTTACCAAAGATTCACTCAGCTATACTGAATCGGAGTTTCGAAAAACTCCTCCGATACCAGAGCAAGATGAACAGAACCACGTATCTCCTACGACACCAAGAAAGGATATAGGAAGTCCAAGATCTTTATCAAGTTTGAAATCTTCTCCAATGCAAGAAATTTGGATGAGAAGATCTTTAGTAACCCAGAAGGGAATTGAGTTTCCTGATTTGAAACTTCTAAAGAGTAACGGCTCAACGGCAAGTCCTCCTTCCAAAAACGGCAACTTGGCACTCGATCGTTCCTTGCCCAAACTACCAAGTCAGGTTCTCCGATATAGAGAGCTTTCTGATCGAGAACGAGGTCTCATACCTGCTCGTGAAGTACCGCAAGCACCAGCAGTACCGCCGATGGGCGCAAAGATTTCGAAGCTGAAAGACATCAGCAAACGAAAAGCCACAGATCAGTCTCATGAAATCAGTGGGCATGGCGAATTTAACACTAGCCAGTGTTGAGATCTTGGAGAAGGGCACACGTCATAGTCGACAAACGCGCCATACTCGCCTCATGGAGGTCTGCCAACACCAGAATATTTAAGATCGGATGAAGATCAAAGTCAACCATCTACACCACAAGTCTTTTCACCGACTACACCACCCAGCGATCTATCGTCCTCAACCCATTTACCAATAAAGTCGGATGCTAATCACACTCATAATATTTCCGTTGCAACAGCGAGCGATCGATCAACTTCGCAACAGTCTCCACTCGTGCCTAATCTTCTTCACGGCAACCAGTCTCGGAGTCCCTCTGAAACTTTGACCATCACATCTCCCCTAGATGTCGTCCGGTCACCGCAACCCCAAAAGCCACATGCCACCAAAACTATCCTTACACCTCAGCCCTCACCCCCAGCTGAATCGGCAAACTTCTCGCCATTTATTACATCCACGACTCCTACTGTTACTACAAACCCACATTCCCGTTAGACTTCTCGAACAACTTCCTCTCTTGCAACGTCTCTCTCTTACTCTTATTTCCCTTTATCGCCTTCCTCACTTCCTGCTCCTGGAACAATTCTACCATCTCCTTCCATTACATCACATCATATTGATTGCTTTCAAAGTCACAGATTTATGCGGCGATCACGAAATAATTTATGTCCACTTCAATGCCAAACTTGCTCGAAGGGAGACTATGAACAGCAATGGAAATGTACATGGTGCTGTTTAAGGGTGTGTTCTGACTGCATGGCTGTTTTGGCAACAGTACGAAAAGATTTAGGTGCTTTCTTGAAATTGATTGGAAAGGATACGCCGAATGAATCCGATGGCAAGACGATATTGGTCGAGAAAGATATCGTTGAGAGAAGTGGAACTGTGAATCAGGAGAATGAGAATCATCAAGTGGGCGTTGAAGCGTGAGAGAACTTAACGACCATGCCATGGGACATATACATCTTTGCTGCGGAGTTTTTAGGGTGAAAATATCATGGGACTTCGAGATCAAAGGCGGTCTTTATGCATCCATTGCGATTGTTTTATTGCGCGTAGTAATCGCAACGGTCTGTTTGGATGTATCCTCGGAACTGATCTTGCATATCCACATGCAATTTGATGAGCGATCGCAGGTATAGCAAGAAGTTGAGCTTCTATTGGGATAAACAGGACTAGCTTTTGTGTGTATGACTAGTCATTGATGAATGTATATACTATATTAGTGATACTCAGCGGAAATTATCATGTTATTGTACATCGGATCGATCAAGGCATGATGTGTTAGCATTAAGTCAAAGTTCATAGTTGGTCTGAACTTCTACCTGTATTTTGATCAAATGATATCCAATCCCTAAGAGAGCGACTTGAACCGCTCAAAAGCCTTCGGATAGGCCGGTTTTACTTCTATTTTGTGAGTTATTATGCCCGGGTACAATAAGATGCCCGCTAGCCTACGGTTGTGACTTCTGTTCTTCTCCTTGGGTTAATCGACCCTTTGGTGATTGTAAGGAGTGATCCAGAGATGGCAACAGATGAGAAAAACATATCACGTCAATGTTCTTTTCCCCTTAATGAACATTAGCACATCAAAGTCTCTAGCGAGCTTTCAGGAGCCTTATCTTATCTACAGGGCTGGACTAAGCTAGCAAACGCTTAAATGACTCATTTTGACTAACCTTGGTACTCGCCCATTTTTGATGAGTCGGAGCCCACTTTACTCGATTGGGACAATCCTGCGCCCATATGTTTGATGGTTTGAAATACATCAAACGATTGTCGGCGTCGCGTTCAAAGGTTCAAGTATATAACAGTAAGTCCTCACTCCTAACCTTCTCGAAAACTCACGCTAGATCATCAATTGTCTACAACACCACAAGCACTTTACGTTACCTTTTTACTACGCCAAATCGCTCGTCTCTCTACATCTCGCGGCTTTCATGCTTCCAAGTGAAACATCCGTAAACACAGTACGCCATTATAACATGTCTTCTTCCGTCTCGGATCTCTATATTCGACCTGAAGGGGTACATGTCATCCCACAAGAATCTCTCGATCTGCGGCCAGATTCAGAGATCGATTATGACATTTTGCACCCTAAGCCAATTTCAAGTGAAAAGAATATTTGGTTCTTCTGGCATAGTGGTTTTTCCAACATGCATCATTATACTCAACGAAATGTTCGCGCCTGGCACCGGAGGTTCTCGAAACAAGGTTGGACTGTCCGCGTAATCGATCGACAGCCATCTTCACCTCTGAATGTCGCAAACTTTTTGGACGTTAACGACCTGGGTACCTTCCCTGGTGCTTTCATAGACGGTACTATTGGAGGCAACCACAGTCCTCAACACACATCTGACCTAGTCCGATTTCCCCTCCTCCTAAAGTATGGTGGTGTGTACGCGGATGTGGGGATGATGCAAATCGGTGATCTAGATCGTATGTGGCGGGAGACCATCGATAACGATGCTTCTCCATTTGAGCTCTTGTCATATAATGCAGGTACGATTGATGAGCGCTGTCTCACGAACTACTTCTTAGCTTCAAAAATAAACAATCCCATGCTTGAAAGGTCGCACAAGTTATTGCTGGCTTTGTGGGCAGCAGATGGCGGCAAGACAAGCACAGAGGGAATGCATTCTAATCCCTTGTTGAAAGGAGTCCAATTGATGGGGGGTTCGTTCACTATTGAGGAGGACGGAAAAACCATTTCGGCTGAAGACTGTAGCAAGCTATTGATAGATTACATCATTCAAGGACAAGTAATGACGATGGTACTGGGACTGGTTGATGATAACGACAACTGGAATGGACCAAGATATTCTGCTGAGCATGTGTACGCCATCGAATACATGGAGGGCTCGCAGCTCATCAACGAGTTCACGGCTTGGAATGGACAAAAGGCATATGATTTGATGTCACTTTCAATTCCTCGTAACGGGGAAGCAGAGAGCCCGGAGCAAAAGCAGGCAAGAGAGATTGTGGAAGCTTGTTTGAAAAGAAGTTTTGGTTTCAAACTCGCTCATGGCCTTATCTTACGAGTACTTGGTGAGACTTTGGGGTCGCTGTGGAGAAAGCATGATGGGTCAGATATAGTACCTGGGACTTATGCAGATTGGTTGAGATATGGAATGATATATTGGACGCAAGATGAGCTTCCACCGAGAATGGATTTTCAGATCATGGAGCCAATTAAAAGGGGGCCTTTACTAGCAAGCATTTAATCATTTAGATCATAACACAAAAACTCAGAATTCAATGTCATATAGATATAGATTAAAATTAGTCTTACAATTATATTAGCTTTACTAAACCTTTGAAACTTACTATATGTATCTTTGAATATAGATAACATAACGAATAGATATTTTGAAGGACAAATAGAACATTAAGTAACTGCTATTATATCGAAGAAAGTTAATTGTATAGATAGGAAATATTCATCAAGTGAATAGTTGTCACGGCGCCAACTACATGTTCTGTAGTTGCCTTTGTGCCTCAAGTATAGATCATTAGTGTGTCCTATTTCCTATAAGTAGAGCCTTATTTTTCTATAGCTTTTTTATTTTTATAATATAATATAAATCGTTATCTATAATGTGATTTATTATTGAGTGGACTATATCATCAAATAAACCATTTTCATCTGAATAAATATAATTAATTTTAATATGTAATTTATTAATTA